>VZSC01018845.1:51558-104092 GCA_013398225.1 Steatornis caripensis
TGCAAGCAATGAGCAGGCAGTTTCTCCAGGAGAATGTTGTGGGAAATGGTGTCAAAGGCTTTACTGAAGTCCAGGTAGACAACATCCACAGCCTTTCCCTTATCCACTAAGTGGGCTACCTTGTCATTGAAGGAGATCAGGTTAGTCAAGTACAACCTGCCTTTCATAAACCCATGCTTTACTGGGCCTGATCGCCTGGTTGTCATGTACGTGCCATGTGATGGCACTCAAGCGCCTCAGTGTTGGTGGGACGGATGCTTAAAATGCAGGTCTTAGAAAGCAAACACTGAGAATGTGAGAGAGAATGGAAAGAAAACTGAAGCTGTCACAATAAAGTCATGCAGAAGAACTTCACAGTAACCAGCAAGTTTGGCATGCCAACATACGTGAAAACGAGAATAGGACCCTTCATGTTCATGATATTTGAGGGGAAGATTAAGTGGGTTTAGTAGATGAGCACCTTTTCTTTGAGAGGCACTGAGAAAGATGGATAGGATTTACAGATCATCAGACATGATAACTCATTTCACCCCTGTAATGGGCTATTTTAAGCTAAATGTTATGGCCAAAAGGCAGATGTGTAGACAAGCAGCTAAAATTCTGAAGTCAGAGCAATCACTCTCTGCTCTGAAACATTCACTACAGTACACAAAACATACTGTATTAACATATTTTTGAACTGTAGGCATCAAAAGCAGGACAAAAAGTGTCTGCATACTAAATGGTATTACTTAGTTTCTTCCTTCTGAGTTACTTTGAATCCAAGAAGGCAGTATCAATATATATTTGTTTTTAATAATAGTTGCAGCACAATTGTATATACAGCAGAGGAAATACAGTTTTCAAAATACTCTGAGTCCTGATGAATTCAATTGAGTGTAGATCCCAAACCCAGGCTCTTTTGAAGACTGTTTTTTGGCCTTTGGACTCTCACGTTAATGAAGTGATGTTCAGGCAGCCAGACCTGCCTAAACATATCTGAATGCACAGAAACAACAAGACAAGAAATAAGAACTTATAAATAAGACCCGAATTGAAGAAACAAACACTGAACTAATTTAGCTTTTTATTTGGTTTGGTTGATTGTAATGTCACCACTTGACTTGAGTAACTTGACTGTGTTACAACTACAGTGAAGGGTAAATGGACAGATTCAAATACCTTGAACAGATGTCAGAGTAACTAACACCTTTTTGTTGATTTTCAGGAAACAAACATTTGTCCTTTGAAAACTGGATGTTATTTGTTCAGAGCAGCAAACAAAGAAATGGGAAAGCAGACATTTGGATGCATTGCATCTGATATACAGCCATGTAAATGGATGGTGTTTGGCTCCTAGGCTGACTTAATGCAACATAAATTTAGTTGCTTCTTTGCAATCACAGTACAGGAGTATACACTATTCCTTCTATGAGCAAGTCTCCTTTTGTCATTAAATTTCTCCTTGCATTTTTACTTGTGATTATCAGAAAGTCTTTACATTTATTGAGATTGTAACAGCAATTTCAGAAATAGTATTTCCATTTCTGCAATATAATGTTTTCAGGAGAAAAAATATCACATATACACAAATACAGAAACAACCAGGGAAAGTTATGAAACAAGTTTATCGCCATATTTATAAAGTATTTTAAAAGACTTAACTAATTAGAGGATATCCAGTTCACAGTTCACTTCAATTTGTTCTGAAGGTACAGTCTTTGCTAACCTCCTTCCCTTGTCCCCAGTATTTTAATTGCTATCAAACACTTGCCAGTAAGGGGTTACGTTCATGGGTCAAATCCCACATGCACCTAGGAATCACACATGGATGCAAGTGGAAAGTACGCACTTCAATCCTGTCTAGGTTCCCTACAGCAACAGTCTGCATGCTAACAAACTCCCAACTGGGAAAGGAGCCTTGGTGATCATTGATTTTTCCTGCTCATTTAAAATGAAACTGTTTCAGTTAAGAGATACCAGATTAGACTACAAAGTCCTCTGTCAAGAGTCTCACTGTATTTTTGCAGTCTCACTTCTCAGTCTTTTTCATCTCTGCACTGTGGTTCATGCCAGATAGTAATCTAGCTGGGTTTATTAACTTGGGTTGCCCACTGGGCTTGGACACGATGTGTCTGCACCTCCTGGGTGCAGCACTTGCTTATCAAGTGAACACGCTCCTTGCAGAGGCAAGGCACTTGAGGCTGGGATCTGAGCAACACAGCAAGAGAGTTTCAACAGAGAAAATAAGTATTCTGGAGAGAATCTCTAACAGGCATGTGGCACAGCCATTACTGGCGTCAGTCAACCACAGCAGAGACTTTACCCTGAGAAACCTGCACCTCTAACAAATGTCCCAACCACTGTGTTACAGGATTTTCTCCTCCTCTCCAGAAACTCTAAAAAGTTAGGTTTCATCCATGTGGCAGATCTAGTATTTTCTGGGTTTGGGAAGTTATTTCCAAGACCACCTCCTCCCTCTCCTCCTTTCTGACACAGAGCCCAGCATTGGGCAAGTCCCCTAACTGGTATGGCCAGCTATGGAAAACACTTCCTTCATATTAGAAGAAGCAATCAAGTTTTTGAAGTATCTGATAAGAAAAAGAGCTGCAACCAGTATCAGGTGCACTTTTCAGATCCCATTCTCTAATACAAGTAAGAACTAGCTTGTAATTATGTGCACACTGAAGAAATAAAATTTCGTGTCTGTCTCCAAACTACAGTCACAAGAAGAGAAACAGTCAACTTCTCGGTGCTAACACAAAACCGAAGCACGGTACAAACCCTGCAGAAGCAGTAAGTGCTTCCTGTATTACTTTGGAACAAGCTAGAAACACTGCAGAAAACAAATGCCATAATGTTTCAACCTGAGTAGGTAACACTGATACACAGCTCCAGTGTTGACAGTCATCAACAAAGGCCAACTCTGAAAAAAATCCTCATGAATCAGCAAAAATAGTCAGAAGTTATCAGGCACACAGAGCATACATACACATTTCACATTAAAACCAACATCACTACCAGCTTCTTTCTCTATCTCCCGTATACTTTTGTGCAACTAGTATTTGCAAGTCTGTCTTCTCACAACACTACAAACTAGATACTATACAGAAACAGGCTGGAAGAATCACATGGATTTTATTCTGTTCAACCTATAGTCCAGAGGCTGGATCTGGGCCCCCAGGAGAATTCATTTAGTTACGCTTCAGACAGCTTCATGTCCTCAGGACAACTTGCAAGCGTAAGAAAAGGGTCTTCGGGCACAGGCTGGATTCACTGCCCTGGCAGCTGCTGCAGCAACTTAACCTGGAGCCTTCTTGCAATCCCTCAAGCCTANTTCTTCTCACAGCACTACAAACTAGATACTATACAGCAACAGGCTGGAAGAATCACATGGATTTTATTCTGTTCAACCTGTAGTCCAGAGGCTGGATCTGGGCCCCCAGGAGAATTCATTTAGTTACGCTTCAGACAGCTTCATGTCCTCAGGACAACTTGCAAGCGTAAGAAAAGGGTCTTCCGGGCACAGGCTGGATTCACTGCCCTGGCAGCTGCTGCAGCAACTTAACCTGGAGCCTTCTTGCAATCCCTCAAGCCTATCAGTTCCTACACCTGCACTGCTCCCCAGGAACGCCTCTCCTATGCAGAAAGGCTGAGAGAGTTGGGGTTGTTCATCCTGGAGAAGACAAGGCTCCAGGGAGACCTTACCGCAGCCTTTCAGTAACTGAAGGAGCCTACAGGAGAGCTGATGGACTTTTTACAAGGGCATTTAGTCATAGGACGAGGGATAATGGTTTTAAACTGAACGTGGGTAGGTTTAGATTAGCTGTTAGGAAGAAATTCTTCACCACAAGGGTGGTGAAACACTGGAACAGGTTGCCCAGAGAGGTGGTAGATGCCCCATCCCTGGAAACACTCAAGATCAGGTTGGACAGGGCTCTGAGCAACCTGATCTAGTTGAAGATGTCCCTGCTGACTACGGTGGGTTTGGACTAGATGACCTTTAAATATCCCTTCCAACCCAAACTATTCTGTGATTCTATGAAAACTGAAGCTTTTATACATGCACAGAGCAATATTGTGAATAAGCAGTTAATCCCACGCAAGGAGGAACTAACCATTCTTCATAACAAGTGCAATATACATGCCCTGGCAAGACTTTTAAGTCCAACATCTCCAAAACCACTGTGGATATGCACTGGGTTTACAAAGTGGGAAGAACACCACATAGTTCTCCTCTAACACTAAAAGATTTTAAACTAGCAACCAAATATTGTGAATGGGCATAATCAACAGCTGATTTGGAAAACAACATTTTCTTCAGTTAAATCCTTGTACTTCCCACATTTGAGATTTATTTTTGTGTTGAATGAATTGAGACTCTTCAGCAACTCATGAGATCAGACCATTCATAGTAGAGTTTTGATCTATGCAGCTAAACTTCTGGTTTGTTCCTCATCTCTAAGGTATAGATAACGATGGATACCATCTAAATATCTACCATGCATAAGAAAAAGATAGAAAAGAGTAACATAGTTTCGATGAATTTATAACTGGAGAAATACAACATCACATCGAAGAAAAAAGAGCCTGAAGCAAGTCTTAAATTGCAAGTGTGCTATGTTTTCCATGTCTGTCTGCAAATTTTTCTGAGACGAGAATTGAACTTAGTCATCATTTTCTTTATGAACACTGCAGGGAAGTCAAATATTGCAGCACATAGTTTTGTGTCTAATATTGCAGTGAGGTTTAATAAGTTCTTCTACAGTAGTTGGTAAGCAGATATTTGCTACTGCTTCAGAGTGAAGCTGTAGTAAAATCTAGGGTACCATGTAAGACACCTTTTATTACCTCCTCAAAAATGCCAGGCACATTGGAACAGTCAAACCTCACCTCCAGTACTCTAATCCCACAAAGCTGGTTTCACAAATTCCTCATTAAAGGATGCACTGACGTGGTCCTGGTGCATGTCGTAATAAATATGCTGCCTTGTTTAATTCTGGTATCTTACAGGAAAAGCCAGATCACTGAATAATCAGATTTAGCTACCAGCACAGCAGGAGATCTATGTTTTAAACCAATTTAAGCACTGCAAATACCATATGCCAGCTGACAAAATCAAGCAACATAATTGACTCAAACGCCATCCTCTTCTGTTCAGCTGTTGTTTACTGCAGGACAATCTAGGAAGCTACCCTACAAGAACAGTCTCAGTTCCTTTTGTCAGAGGCAACTCAGTTGACAGTCGCATTAAAATGCCTTCATGCACAATCTGCATAAATATGTGAAGCTTAGTATTTAACCATTAGAAAGTTTAAGCATGTTTGCAGAGACATAAGCTTAGGGGGAGGAAGATTAAAAGGAAACTGATTAATACATAACAGTTTCTAATTCTTTTTACCAACAGAGACCATGTGGGAGCCTCTCCATTGCATGCTCACTCCATTCCCATTGCTAAGAAAGGAGCTCCAGTCTTTTATTCACTGCCGCCAGTTCCCTGAACCAGAGGCAGTTGACTGGGAAGGAAGAAAAGCTCAGGCTGCTGCAAAGAGTGGTTAAAACTTGTGCTGTTGTGGCTAGAGAACAACCTCCACCTGGTTTAAAGCTAGTTCAGTACAACTTAAATCTAACTCAATATGCATAGGGAACTGCAGTCACACTCCAGACTACATTGCAGACGTGCCAGGAGCTTTCATTAATACATCCCCCCAGAAGCTTACAGAGAAATACTGGAGAGAATGCATGCACAGCTGCGACCACTGCCACCCCTGAGCTTTTCAGTCTGTGGATTTCCTACAGAAGACATTTAATTGGAGATTTCAGTTTTACAATCATAAATCTTTAAGTTACTAAACAGTAAGGTTTCACAGGGAAGGTATTCCCTAAGCGCCTTTATCCCTCCTCACAAGCAATCACAGCTTCTCACTGCACAGCTTCTGTTTGAAACTGGTTGACATGTAAGTGGTAAAGAAGAAACAGATTTGCTTGCTTTTTTTTTTAACATATCCAGCAGAGGTGTGCACTATAGAGTAGTTGTTCTCAATTTTTGCCCAGACTACTATACTTTCATGGCAATCTGTGATTCTTTGGGCTGAATAACACAGTGCAAGCGTAAGTCATTCTCTTTTACAAGATAACAGAAAATTATTTCTTCTACACAGAGTCAGACTGAAACAGAGAGTTCAAAAAAATGTAGTTCAAGAAAGTCACTTTCTAAAACTATATGGCCCCTGCCCTTCAGTACACAGTGTAAGTGCCTCTTACAACTGTTGTCAGTTTCTATATACAAAATACAGACCAAGAATTATTTCCAGTTACACTGGAATTACAACAGCTTAAGAAAGATCAGGATAAGACCTTGCTCACTTACGAGCTCATATACATCACTGTAATCTTTTTATCAGCATAGCATATAATTAAATGAATTTCCTTACATCACAAAAATAAAATATTACTCCTGGTGTGAACAGGAAGAACAAAAGCTACAACACTAAATTAATCTTCTGCAAGTGATGAGCATTCTGGTTTTAATATGGTCACTGAGACAGCTTAACCGATATATACCACCAGCTATGATGGAGAAACACGACAAGCAATAAAGTACAAGTAATTCCAGCTCCTTGACTATATGAAGGCAATAGTTCTTTAAATACCTTCTGATACTAAAACCACACAATGAGAACGTGAACAATTGGGTATTAAGCCACTCAAACTCGTTTTACTGCCTTGCAGTAAGCTAACAGGCGGTCCACACTGCATCCTATACAAATACAACCACACAAGTTAAAAAAACTCAAACCTTAAAAACATTGGACTGCGCCAAACCAAACACTGGCAATAACAAGTACAATTAAGATGCCCACATACCTTTGCTGGTTTTGTGTGCATTCATGACACATAGTAAATGAGACAAGAAACCTGTATGAGGAAACCAACATGCAACTGTGTGACTAAAAAGACAGCTTGTGGTAACACGTGGAGGCTGAATACGCTTACACACACGAGAAATGGCCCTTCTCTAATTTTTAAGTACTAGGTTTTGCAGTGTCAGCAAGGACCTTTTCAGAATAAGGACTTCCCCCCTCCTCATTTTTAATGCAGTTTTATGAAGATTACATGAAAAGGAAAAATAAAAACCATTGTTATATACAAGATTTACTGTAACTCACAGTCAAGAGTAGCATAGGGAGTTCAGTAACATGAACAAGAACTGCAGACACAGACTGCCATAGCCATGGGCCATGTCATGGAAGTTTTCTAGATCTTTGCTCATTCTTGGTGCTTTTGCATTTGGCTTGTCTCCAACCAGTCAAACATCTTTTCTGATGCCTGAAGCCCCATGCACGGCACATTTTGTTTCACTCCTTACTTGGTATTTTCTGAGCCTGACCAGTGCTGCATATAACCACCCTGCTTATACAGCCAATGGCAATGTTTTCCAACAAGATGTCATTCCCAGTTAGTGTTCAGCTGGAATCAAATACAACCTCAAAATTCTTTTATTCAGACCCACTTAGTTAGCAACTAATTCCCATGTGGCATTTGATTGTCCTTCCCAATTTTCCACGTAGATTTTACAGTGTTAAAAAGGGAAACCTTTAATTTTAAATTTGTTCTCTAACATAGCTTCCATTTCTGATATGATTTGCAGGACAGATCTTAATCAAAAGTTCTTGTTGTTCACAGCATCAATATTAATTAGTAGCAGATTTGGGACAGGTTACTGCAAAATTGGCAATTTCTCTGCAGCTGAAAACAAGCAAGCATAACCATATACTAAACTTGGTTCTAAGTCTACTTTGTACAAAGCTTCAACTAGATAGTATTTTTACACCCTGTTCATAGCAGCGCTAGGAAAGTGCTGAAAGCTTTCCTATAGTCAAGATATATCAAATCTACTTCTCCTATACCCAGCAGGCATGTTGCTTTGTCACAGAAGGAGACAAACTGATTCAAAATCATGTGTCTTTGACAAATCTATGTTGATTGTTGCTTACCACTTCACTTTCTTCGAAATGCTTATAAATTGTTTGTTTCAGTATGTTTCCAGGAATTAATCTGCCTGGCCTGTAGTTCTGTTCTATACTTCCACCCCCTGTTCCCTTTAGAAATGGGCACTAAATTGGTCCGTTTTCAGTTTTCCAGAATTTCAGTTATCATCTGTTCATTCTCAAATAAGGTCCCTAATAGTATCAACAATCCATTTCAGTCATTTGTCTAAATTACTATCCACCACGAGAGTATTTAGGAAAGGACCTCACGCTTTAGCCTCTGTGTCTGTATGCTAGGCTGTGCTCCTACAACCTAGCCCTTGTGCTTGTCCACTCAGTTAATCCTGATGGGTAAAGTAAAAACGGTGCCTACAACCTCTTCAGCAACATCTGGTGGTAACGTTCTTGCCTTTCTGCCTAACAGACAAGTTCATTCTTTAGTGATTTCTCTTGCTACTAATATATTTACAGAATGTGTTCTTGCTGCAGCTTTGCCAGCTCTGTCTTGTTTTGTACTGAGTCTTTCTAATAATGTCTTTACACATAAGTACTATTCTTTTATAAGACATGTTCAAAAGCTGACCTAGTACTCCCTTCTTGCATGGCTCCTTCAGTTTTAGACTAATGAGCAACTTGTAACTAGGCAGTGGCAATTATGGTTATCTATTCTTCCCAAAGAAACAGCTTGTACTTGTGCCCTTAAAGCATGTCTTTAAGAAACCACTAAATCTTCTGTTGTCAGACTTCGACAGATTCTTTGATTTTTCTGAAGTATGCATTCCAAACCATTGCTTAATAGGCACTTTCATCCAATTCACTACCCTTCTCCACCCAACCCTTTAGTCAGAAGCAAATACAAAAGACATTCACCATGAGTTTGCTTTGAGCACTTCTCATCAAAAGCAGTGCTGAAATTTTGCTAGACCGTGTTACAAAACTGTTTTCTGGAAGCTGGCCAAACGGTGGAAGTCCCCCTGAATACTATGCCCTGCACTTAGGAACACACATGGATGAGAAACTAGGGAATCTAAAGAAATACAGAATCACTTTTTTTTTTCATTGTTGCTTTAGAGGCTTTCAAACACTGTCTAGTAGATTGAGGAAAGGCATGTTTAACACACAAAGAAGAAATTCTTCTCTTATCTTAAATAAACTACTTACTCAACACATCAGTCAAAAATTACCCCATTTACTTGACTTGAGCAGCCAGCAGGCCGAGGGAGGTGATTCTCCCCCTCTACTCTGCTCTCATGAGACCCCCCACCTGCAGTACTGCGTTCAGCTCTGGGATCCCCAACAACATAAGAAGGCTATGGACCTGTTGGAGCTAGTCCAGAGGAGGGCCATGAAGATGATCAGGGGTCTGGAGCACCTCTCCTATGAAGACAGGGTGAGAGAGTTGGGGTTGTTCAGCCTGCAGAAAAGAAGGCTCCGGGGAGATCTACTGAAGCCTTTCAGTACTTAAAAGGGACTTACAAGAAAGATAGAGAGAGACTTTTTACCAGGTCCTGGAGTGATAGGACAAGGGGCAACAGCTTTAAACTAAAAGTGGGTAGGTTTACATTGTACATAGGGAAGAAATTTTTTACAATGAAGGTGGTGAGACACTGGAACAGGTTGCCCAGGGAAGTTGTGGATGCCCCATCACTGGAAATGTTCCAAGGCCAGGTTGGATGGGGCTTTGAGTAACCTGTTCAAGTGAAAGATCTCCCTGCCCATGGCAGGGGATTGGACGAGATGATCTTTAAAGGTCCCTTCTCACCCAAAGCATTCTACCTTTATGCTAAATAAAGTATAAATTTTGATTTACAAGTACGTTCAGTTCCCCTTATTCCAAATACATAAACCTATATTTCCACAATTAAAGCAGCATCCTGATGGACTGATTCCAGGCTAAAGAAAGAAGGTATTTGGTCCTTACTACCACCTGATCAGAATAGCAACACTTAATGTCGTATGATTAAAGTGGAGTATCTTAATGGGAGACTTCATCTCACTTCCTTTCAGCGTAGATTACAAACATCCCATCATACCAGGATGTGACCTTTTTTTCTGCATTAAATCAGTGCCTGTTTCACAGAGCAGCTGGGTAGGAAGCCTACAAAAGAAAATGCAACCCTTGATTTGGTACTAAATGTAGAGTGGCTCTTCATTTACAAGATTTTTGAAAAAATCGTGCATGCAATAGTTCCCCAGCAGGAGCAGTGGAGGTGAAAAACAAACCTGCAGTTGCACCCAGCTTCAGAGTGTGCAAACGTGAGAAGTAAGAAAGCTTGTTAAGAGCCTCCAAAAGGAACAGATAAATAAAAAATACAAATAAAATATTTGCAGGCACTGTGGAGATTACCAACAGTGATAAAACCGGAAAGATAAGGCAGGTACATATTTCCTATTAAGATGAAAAGAAAAGGGAAGGAGAAGGAAGGAGAGGGAGAAGGGGAGAGAGGGGAGGGAGGGAGGAAACCAAAATGGTTAGAACAGCACTGTAGGAGTGATGTTACCCTCAAAAAAGCTGAAGTCAAGCCCAAATAGAAGAAGATAGCTCAATAGATCCTAAAATCTGGCAAATTAAATGTAAAAGCACAGCAAGGCAGGCAAAACAAACAAAATAAAAAATCTGATGCCCAAGTGGCAGAGACTAACAATAAATCTTTCTTCAAGCACATCAGGAACAGGAAGCCTGCCAGAAACTCTGAGAGGCAACTCATCATCAGAGCAGAAAAGGAACACTCAGAAGAAAGGCATTACAGAGAATACACCAGACAGATTCACTGCACTGATGGTAATAGCACGAGACGCTGAGGAGCCTCTCTCTGTAAAGAACTGTGATAGAAATGTTAACATTGGTATGAATGGAGAATAAATGGTAGCGTTTGCACACAGAAACACCAGAGTAAAACAGCAGGAGAGGGAATATAAGAATGTCATTTTTTGATGGCACTGTGATTAGCAGGCCAGCGAGACAGTAGTACATGTATATGCAGTGTTTCAGGATATCCAAATCAAGAAAAGGAGTCTAAAACAAGGGACTGCAACTAATTTATAATGATGCAGAGGTGAGAAGGGATGGAGAGACTAACCACTAACCAGATGGGGACACCACATGCCTGCCAACCTAAGGATTGTGATGAGAACTCAACAGCAGGAGTCCCTTGTGCTCCACATCACTGCAAGGAATTCCAGTCCAATGACTTGGACACACACATCTTGGTAACTGAATGCACACAAGTATCTTGGTGCTTGTAAGTACACAGGTGTGAGAGTGTGGACTTTTTCCTCCTATGATGTCTCACACTGAGATTTGCCATATTATTGCTACAATATTGCAATGATATTTCTCAGGATTCCCCTACCAAGACCCTTCTTTGCAGGGAACTCCAAGGATATGTTTGCAATTGCAATGATGTATGAGCAGATACAGAAGGAATCAACAAAACAAATGCTATCAACTCACCAGGACCAGATGGCACCCAATGCAGGAATTCTAAAGGAACTCAAGCATTAAATCAGTGAATTACTAACACAACGGTATGTCACCTCTCAATTAAGAGTAGCTTGATAGTAGAGGACTGTGTGGTGGCAAAGGTGACAGACTTTTAAGAGACTGCAGGCAAGACCTCAAGCCTGAGATCTGTGCTGCACGTACTAAAAACTGCAATGAAGAATGGAATTAGGAGATATCTGGGTAAACATGATCCAGTTGGGAAGAATCAGCATGGCTTTTGTAATGGGATGTCCTGGCTTGCAAGTCTACCAGAATTCTATCCACAAGCCACTGGAGAAAGCGAATCCAGTTCCTCTCAAAATTTCAAAAGACTTCCAACAAAGACCTTCATTAAGGCTTTTAAGGATACTAAGTATGCAAAAGAGTAAAGGTCCTTCTTGCACAGGTGAATAATTGATTGAAAGACTGACCACTTACTCCTACTCATGTTTCCAACTCTTGCTATTACCAGTGGAGTTCCGGAGATATTTGTGCTGAAACACATAAGACATAGAGCCTTCCTGCTCCGGATAAAGGGGTGAGGAGTGTACTAACAACATCCACTAAAAATATTCAGTTACTCAAGGCAATAAATGAAGAGGTAAACTACAGAAAACAAAGACTTCATGAAAATGACTGGACAGACAATAAAATGGCAGGTAACATTCAGTGTAGTTAAAGCACAAATTATGCATGTAGGAAAAACAATCCTAACTGCAGAAAGAAAATTGTGAGCTTGAGTAAACTATCACCTGTTAGCAGTGAGATCATTGTACTTACGACAGACAGCTGCATGAAAACATCAGTCCCCTGCTCAGCAAGCAATTAAAATAGGAAATTAAGTGTCAGGAATCATTAGGAAAGAAATTTCAATAAACATCTAACAAGAGTTTCAGAAGAACAAAGAGACAATTTTGTGTTCTGTGGACGTCATTCCCTAATAAAGCCCAAGGCAAGAATTACCAGTTCAATGACACTTTACTTTCCAGAGTATTTGAGGCCTGGCAGACACTCATAACTGTTTGAAGGAAAGCTTTCAGAAACTTTCTGCAGAAAGGCTGGGTTGCTAGAGTACCTTCTCTGATATTCACCATGCAAAAATGGAGCATAATTTAGGCCTCAGCAGATTTCCCCTCCCTACCTCTAGCTCTTTCACTAAACACCCATGAAACTTCTGAAACTATCAGCAGGATAGTTTTAGAAGAGCATTTGCTTTAGATCATTCCTCAAGTCTTATAGAACAGAAACACTTAATAGGGATTGTTACAGTGATCCATCTGTGCACATTTTCCTATCATAAGATAAACAGTGAAAAAATAATTACATCAACATGCCCTGTGTCCTGACAATTGATTTTTACTGCAGGTTAACAAATGTAATTAGATGTTCATAGGCCAGAAAAACTACCAGAAAATCTAATTCTCTTGTTGTCAATTACTCTTTTGAGACACATACAGTCACAGTGAATAAAAACTGAAACAACCTGCAGCTTCGCCCTTCTAGCTGCTATTTTTCCACTGAAACATACAACTTTTCCAGCTTTTTAATGGTACCACAAAAATGCAAGCCATCCCCAATCTGCATTCTCTTCTCTTATACTCAGTTTTGAGTGGTCTCCTCAAAAGCATGTCAAAAACGAGCTCTATGCATGGTAAAAAATATTAAACTATTCAGATCACTTCTGCCTAAGTAATTAAATGAGGAAGTTCTTACAACACTGACAAATCAATGTGCCCAAAATCCACAAAGGCAGTCCCAAACTTCCTACATAAAAAGCAAATGGAAGATCTTTAATGGTTAATAAAAACCAGTATGTGGACAAAATGCTGTGAACCACATTTCTAGAATTTTTTCCAAAGCATAATATCTAGTAGCTTTGATGAAAAAAAGCACACAAAGCTGCAAGATTTGTGAAGCCACATTTTCAAGACAGACAATGACTACCGCAAAATTAAAGACAGAAAAATTAGAGCTGCCAACACTGCAATTAAACACCTCCAAACAGCCAATTTTGTTTTAAATTCCTGGGCAAACAGCATCCTCGGATTGCTCTTCTCACCCTGTAACTGTGTCACCACTCCACTGCTGTGACTGTGCAGACATGTTTCTTATGTAACGCCCTCACTCCCAAGTGGAACTAAAAAAACAACCCACCCTCAAAACTGGAAACCAACAGTTTTTCAGATAGGCTATGCTCCTCTAAGAGGTCTATTATGCCACTGGTTTTGGGGTGGATTCCCAGTAGCAGAGAGCCTCAGTCCCTTTCTCTTCCTTTTGCTTCTAGTAGTGTCCAGCACCAGGCATATCTTCCAGCACCGTGGTAATGCTCTGCCCCAGCTGTGGCTTTCCATGATGCAAACATCTACATGCACTCTGGTTAGCTCAAGCTCCATTTCACAAAGAAACAATCCTCTTTTGCAGGTCCAGTTCATCTCACCTTACAAAAGGTCACAGGTCATGCCTTAGAAATGCCTGTGTCTTTTCACTGGCTATTAGAATAGTCTAGACAATTAGCTTAAACAGAGAAGGCTAAGCTGCAAACATCTGAAGTAAGGCAAATTAATCTCACCTGAAAAGCAAACATCTGAAGTAAGGCAAATTAATCTCACCTGAAAATGCAGGCTCATGGCTGCACATCACCTCCCTCCCTTCCCATTCAGGGCTGGGCTGCCTTAGCTCCTGTTTGCATTCTCCTTAGGCCTCCAACACAGATCAGTCCTCAGCCTACAGATTCTGGGAGCTGAATTTAAATTCTTATTGATCTCTGTGCTGAATAAATACATACATAGCTTCACAAAAATGCTAGGTCTTTAACTGGAATCACAAAGAATCTGGATTATAAAGAATCAAGTGCAGAAAATTTATGTATGAAAACATACGGGAATACCAAGAATCAAATCAATTTAAGTTTCCTATTTAGAAAGAGGAAATGAAATAGAAATTTGAGTGAATGAACTTCCTAACCCTCACTACCACTGTCATACTCTCCCCCAAATCAGTAACCTCACCTTAATAAGCAAACCAAGTTAAATCCCACAAAGAAGCATAAATTCAGAACCATATCTGGGGTTTTGCTGTTTTTAAGTCAACAGTATCCAGACACCATTCCATGCTTTGGAGTACTTTAGAAATTACCAAATCAAGGTAAAAATCTGACATTACGTAGAACCTTGTCAGGGAGTTAAGAAAGAAGGGGAATCCAAACAGAACAGGACTTTTCAACAGCATTTTCTTACGAAGGATGCTTATGAAGGAGCTTTTCCTATGAAACAGCTGCAATGATCGTTGCTAAGATGTATGGCAAGACAGTGTAGGAACCGTCCCCCTCTTCAACGACAGAGTTCTCACCAGAGATAGCATGTTCCTGATTGTATGCTAAACTTAGGTTATCTTTGCAATGAAAAAAGGTAAGTCTAGTCACGAGAGGGTAAACTGCCTTCAATCAAAACAGAAATATTCCATTCCTGGGTGAATGTGGGTGCTTCCAGCCAGCTGGATCCTTTCAAGCATCAGCAAGAAAGTAACCCTATTCTAAAGAAGGGGGCAGAGCTGCACTGTCTTCTCCAGCATCCTTATACTCAGTCATCCAGCAGGTAGTGAGCTTGATCCAGCTCTATACTCTTATCTGCAAGACCCAACACTATACAGATCCTACCACCTTTTGCTCCTTCTCACTTCTTTCTTGTCTCACCCAAACGTTACACAGAGCTGTACCTTCTCAGCTCCCTCTCGTTCACTGGTATCGGTCTTTGAGACATTTTCTCTCAACTCCTCTATTGTTTCACTATTTCTGAACTTCATTGTTTCACCATTAACTGATCCTTGTCTCTCATCTGTTTGTCAAAACCACAAACATTCTCTTCCACTGCAGCACTTGCTTTTTATATAAGCTTTTTCTGCCCTCTCTAATTCAGAAGACTCTTTCTCTCCACCCTCTGATACGGTAGACAATATCATGTGTTGTCATTTTAATTTTCCCCTTTCTGACTTAGAAAACTTCAATATCCAAAACAAAATTGTAAATTCTATTCCAAACGTCAGAAAGATTAACAGCAGCTTGGTTAATTCCTGCTCTGAACAGCCCTTTCTCTCTTGCCCAGGACTGCAGGAGTTAGTCTCCTATAGCTAGGTGTGAGGCTGTACCAAAAGCACGTCAGCTAAATTCCAGAGTTAGACAGTACCCCATCCCCAACACCTTCGCTTTTACAGCCATAAAAAGATCGCTCCTCTTCAGCTTCAGCAGATGTACATTGCTACATTTCTGCAGACACTTTAGGTACTGCCGAGGTTTCAGAGTACAAATTTGTGATTTTACAGCACAGCCACATTATGACATTCTGAGCAATTTGCTAAGGGCTATACCTCAGTGCTACAGAAATCCAGTAAGCGGAAACAGCAGAATCACTCTATGTTAGAAGGAATGGCATGCCTTATTTAAGAATTAGAAGAACAGCATGAGATCCAGTTTCAACATTTTTTTTCCCCATTATGTTTCAATACCACATATACAAACAGCAAGAAGCAGAAACCCCTATGGTCTGCTAGCTCAGGTGACTCTCCACAAAGGCTGCAGTCATGGGGGAGCTCTGTATTAAAAAGCTCCTGACCCAGAAGGGCAGCTGCCAACGGGCCCAGCAGATGCGCCAGCCTTCTGCCAGCTGGTACAGATGGAGGGCAGATACCCTGAGAACTGCCGCTCCTGGCTGAGCTGGCCTGTCTCAGCTCTGCCACTGCCCTTTACCCCAGGAGTTTCTGCTAAAAAGACAAGTGGTTTTCCCCAACAGCAGATCAGCACAAAGCATTAACAAAGTAGCAGTTCACAAAAATCACCTGAAGACTTACTCAACTCTGCTGTCTATACATCTAAGTAACTAATGATTCTCACACTTGATTCCATTTCTCTACCCAAACAGAATTATTACCTGACATCAAACGGGAACAATCTTTGTCTAGAAAACACCATAACCTAGCAAACAAAACCAAACACCATCATCATGGTCTCTTGACCACGGCCCCATTCACAGTCCAGTTTTGGAGGGAGTCACAGACTGTCTACATCTCAAAAACGTAACTTCTCAGTTCAACATACTCCAGAGGGAGATACAAATTTGTAAATGGCAGAAAACACGACACCTAATTAGGGCCCCACCACTTGGGCTCAAATAAAATATCTTTCCTGAAACAGACTTTTTTACCCTGGGAAAAACAAAATATCTAAATAAAAATGATGCTAGCAGATACTACCTTTCCCCTTCAGGGGAGAAAAGGCTACAACTTTTAAAGTACTTTGTAATTAACTCTGGTTATTATATTGGATCAAGATGGTTTTACCCCAAAAGGCCACATACAATGCATTTTTCAGACTCCTATGTTAGCAACAGAGAAATGATTTTTATATGGCCTTAAAATCCCAATGTGTTGCAGTAACAGACAGAGATGATCAAGCAGGATAAAAAGTAAATAATGAAAGCAACTGTTCATGTGAAGCCCTGACAGCGTACGCCTATAGTTAGTTGTGCCTTGAAGCATACCACACTGATCTTGCCATCGGCCAGCTCTGTGGCCCAAGGCAGGCACTTGCTTTCCTGTCTAAGGAGAAAGAATTATTCTAATGGGCTACAAACTCTCTAAGCTTTAAGCACCATTAAACGCACACAAGAACTTTCCACAAGGGATTTCTGTGAAGCCATAGAAGACATTTCCTCCTTGTTCATCACTTAAATACTGCTTTATCTAGAGACAAGATCACAGCTATGTTCATCTTGATGTAACTTTCCTGCCGCCAAAATGTCATTTTCTAAAAATGATGTTATTTGCTACTCCAGTACGATGTTTTGCCTAGCACATCATCTTCATTTCAGAAGCTGAAAAGGGCACTCAGTTAGCAAACAGAGGTTGCTGAATAACCTTTATTTGTTTTGGTCATGTAAGCAGTATCTCTAAATTGAAGTCCTCTCCCCTGAGGCACAAAGTGGCAAATAGATGAATAAGCTGAGAATTTTTGAAGACTGATGAAAGGAAACTAAGAAGCTTTTATTAAAAGGCAAATTCCACATGACTTCACTGTACACTGAGAATTACCAGTCACATGGGAACTGCCCCTCAGAAGTTGCAGCTGAAGGGCATGGAGTTGGAAGCAAGTCTTTTCCCCAGCAGGCAACATGTGCTTACCCTCCATACACAGCGGTGAGCTCAATAGTGCTATGTAATGCACCACCAAGGCTAAGAGACCAATCAGTATCATATTCTGACCAAAACCCTGTCCTTTCCCCAGCCTTTTTTTCCCCTTTGTTTCACCTTTTTATACGGAACAATGATATTAACCCAATTCTAAAAATGGAAATGTTCTTCTCCAAAATTTGGCAAGGTATGATGTATCTGGAGTAAAATTTTCCATGCCATGTAGCAGTCTCACATCACCCTGATGTGGGAAGCTTCATTAACCACAGCTCTGATATGAAGAGATTTCTTCATATAAAAATCTTTGAAAGCCCGTTTCAGTGAGAAGGTCTTACAATTACACAATCTGGAGCACAGACTCATCATTTGGTTCGGAAGCTACAGCCAAGTTCATTACTTCTGTAATTCTCATGAAAACTCTCTTGAATTTGGCCAAATTACAGGCTTCTGAAAGGAACACAACTCAAATATATTCCACGGCTATCTGCTAGGATGTGGTCTCACCAACAACAACTGCAGCCAGCTCACATTAGTGCTGCTGTCATGTGGCTAGTCACATCCTACCCTTCCACTTCTGGCCAGCTGTAGCACGTTCTCCCCATCCCCCAGTTCGTACTGGGATTAGTCCTTTTGGGATCCCAGTCAGCCATCTCAGAGTCCTGACACTGGCACAGAAGAGGCAAGGGGAAACGCAACTGCATCTTCTGGCAGCGCTGCTAACAGAATCCCAGCCAAACAGGAAGCTGCTTTCTAGGATGCTGCTCTGTGTTGACAGCAAAGCTCTGGGGCTTCGATCTGGATGAAACATGTTAATTATAACATGCTTGCTTGAGCTGATAATAACAAAATCCCATCTCCCTATGACACTGAACATTAGCATCTTAAAAATCATCCTGAGTTTCAAAACCTGGCAAATTTCTACTACATTTCTAATTACTACCATAGTTGCTCAGGAAAAAAAAAAAGCAAAATATTTAAAGATAAGCACAAAAATAAGAATATACTGAAGGGCCACAAGGACAGCATGAAGGGAGAGATGTAACAACCATTCTATGCTCCACATCTAGCAACCGCCACGGGTATTAACCAAAAAATAGCTAGTCCAAGAGACTTGTTTGAAAAAGTTTTGGCAGAGGACTGAAGGTAGCTAGATAAAGTCACAGAAAGACTTGAAAAAGAAAGGGAGGTAGACTACCATCTGTGTATGCCATCTCCTAGAAATCATGTAAATGTACTTTCATTTAAACAAAAATAAAAATTACAGTATTTCTACAATACAACAAAAACGGGTACCAGTGCAGAATCTCATGCTTATATGTATAATTCAAACAAGATTCAACATAAAGTGTTACATACAAGATATATTTATGTATTCTCTATTTTTATATGAAAGCACTATGCCAAGAGGTCATACTAAAAAAAAGGCCTACTTTACACATATTTGACTTTAGCAACAAATACCAGTAACTCATCTATCTAGAAGTCAAATTTATGTTGAATATGAAATAGTTATCTTTATGATTTTAAGGCAAAGATGGCTGTTGTTTCTTTCTAAGATAGATCGTTTTCAAAAAGGATGCAAGATTGAAGTTTTGTTATAACCTTTGAAAAAAAAAAAANAAAAAGGCCTACTTTACACATATTTGACTTTAGTAACAAATACCAGTAACTCATCTATCTAGAAGTCAAATTTATGTTGAATATGAAATAGTTATCTTTATGATTTTAAGGCAAAGATGGCTGTTGTTTCTTTCTAAGATAGATCGTTTTCAAAAAGGATGCAAGATTGAAGTTTTGTTATAACCTTTGAAAAAAAAAAAATCTAAGAATCTATGCATCACGGAACACCAGTGCTACAGTGCTGTCTCTTATTTTTACTTGATCCATGTTCCATAAAGTTTTACCACACAAACTTGCACGTGTTCATCCAGCAGCAAACAGACTGATAATGAAGATCACTGACGTCTCCTAGGGGGAATACTAATCCCAGTAAGAAAATTATTCCCGAGCACAACAATGAGGAAGTATGAACAGTTGTGATATACAATGCATACAAGAGAATGAAATCTCAAGACTATCAAACCTCTACATGGGTAAATTATCACATAGCTAATACACAGGATTCAAGATGACTAGCTGCCATGTACCTAACATTCAAAGGCACACTCTCCCCTGAGGAATGTGGTCTGTCACATTGACTGTGGGCTGCGACTGGACAACTGCCATTCACCATCAGTTAATCCCAGAAGCTGGGCTTGCTGGCTTATCCAAACAGGCCAATAACAAAGAACAGATGCAACAAAACACAAAATTAGGAAGCACTCACAGAACTATAGATGGTTGGAAATGACCTCTGGGGATCTTAAGTCCAAACTTCCACTCTTTCCTGATAGCTTCCATCTAGTCAAGCTCCAAAAACTTCTGGGGATGAAGATTACACAAACTCCGAGCAAACGGCGCTAGTTCTGTACTACACTCCTGGTGAAAATGTTTTTCCTAAATTCCAAAACGAAATTCCCAAGTGAGACACTACCATTGCTACTTTGCTTCACATTGCTTTTTTGTAGCCTTTGATGAGCCTTGTAGGCTCATCAATTTAGGTACATCCAACTGCTTAAAGAAGTAATCCTTGCACTCTTGCTCCCCAACCGCTGGCTGCTCCTCTCCCTCCCAAACCACTTTGCTAGGAAAGAAGCTTTCCCTACAACGTCTGATGGGAGAGTGGAAGAATAGTTGAGCCTTTTGTGCATTACCTGTCATTGGGCTGCCTTCCTCCATCCTTGAGCAACACCTCATATCCCCTGAACTTTCTCTTGCAACTACCATACTTGTAGGATCCTTTCTTGTTACCCTTCGTGTCCCACATTAAAAAAAGTTTCTCCAGCAAATCTCTCTGCAAATTATGATCAAATTATGTGTTGCTTTGCTAAATGATCATGGTTAGGGATGGATTATGAATTTTAATCTGTGTTGGAAAAAATACAAAGTAATTCATTGCTTAA
The DNA here is from genome assembly GCA_013398225.1 of Steatornis caripensis. Taxonomy (NCBI): domain Eukaryota; kingdom Metazoa; phylum Chordata; class Aves; order Caprimulgiformes; family Steatornithidae; genus Steatornis; species Steatornis caripensis. Next base: position 72,195 of record VZSC01018845.1, read on the forward strand.
GAAGCATACATNTAGGATCCTTTCTTGTTACCCTTGGTGTCCCACATTAAAAAAAGTTTCTCCCGCAAATCTCTCTGCAAATTATGATCAAATTATGTGTTGCTTTGCTAAATGATCATGGTTAGGGATGGATTATGAATTTTAATCTATGTTGGAAAAAATACAAAGTAATTCATTGCTTAAGAAGCATACATCCTCCTCTTCTAAATGATGAGGCAATTTGTCCAGTAGAGAGTCTGCAGTGCCCATGCAGTGCTTGAGTTGAGGCTGCAGAGGAAGGCTGGGAAGATAAGCAGCAGAGCCGAGAAGCTGAACTGTAGGAGAGAAGACTTTGGGTTATTCCAAGAAATGCTAGGTAGAAACCACTGGGAAGCTGCCATGAAGTCAAGTATCTACCCCTAGATTCCTTTATGTATTAAGGAGCTCCTGCTGCTCAGCCCTCTGGATTGTTTTTTGAAAAATCTCTTCTCTAAAGGAGAGCCTTTACATAGCTCACTGAAACAACTACTTGGCAATCACTTTTGAGAATTGCAGATCCCGCACTTGCCCAAGTTTCTCTGTGAACTACACACTGAAAAAAAAAAAAAAGTCATATAGTTCCCAAGAACATGTCTGGGTTTGCTATATGTACTTTCCACCTAACATTACCTGTCTTAGCACAGGCTAAGAAACCTGAGCATTAGAGCTCAGCTTAAAAGACCCACCTCAGTAAAGTTTGTGATCTTTCCAGCAAAGACAAGCAGTTTAAAAGGTATTTAGGTGGATAATGATGCTGTTTAGCATCTAATAGGGCCTTCAGATGAATATTAGCTGCAGGCAGCTAAGTACACACAAACACCTTTAAAAGTCTTGCCAAGAGTGTAGAGATGTTTCTAAAAGGTAGCTGCAGCGATCTCACAAATTCCGCACTGCATCTCAGTAGAGAAGCCTAACCATTAGTTTAAGGGCCACTAACTAGAAGCTTTGATGTCTCCTGCATTTGCCATCAAATGAGAGGCAAACACTGTGTTGCCTGATCAGATGCTTCTGGTGTATCCTAAAGTTACCATTTTGAAGACCACTGTGATCTCCAATAGTTTGTTTCTGATTGAACATTAACGTTCTTGCTGTAAAGCAAAATTCCAGAGAAGTCCTGTGAACAGCGCATAAGCTCAGAAATAACATCAAAAGAAAATAATTCTTTGGGCTGAGGGACAAAGAAGCCTCTTAAACCTGCAAATTGCTTAATGAAGCAAAACTGCATCAAGGGATAACCTATGAGCAGGAGAGGGTTTACTTACATTTTACACATTACATCGTGTTTACTTACATTTTAAACTCTACTGCAGTCTTACATGTTCTCACAAGTGTTTCAAGGCACTGCAGTATTACATATGGTTTTCATCTTTGCACTGCACATGCAAGCTGCTTTGTTTTCCACATCATAATCCTGGCTTGGACTTGGGGAATCTAACTCCTCCCCAATGCCAATGCACAATTTTAATCAGGAATCATGCAATATTTTGTAATTTCCCGAAAGCACCCACTTCTGGATTCCGGCAATTATGCAACACCATGCAATTTAGATTTCAGCATACAGCGTGCAGTACCAGGGAACTGTTAAGTATCCCCAGCTGAAAGTCTGGAATAGCATCTGTTGGGGGGAAAAAAAAGGCAGGGGAAGGAAGTGGAAGTTTCTTTTTTTTTAAAATTATTTTTAAAATAAGCATACCCATTTGTAAGCTAATCATGATCATTTGGCCTTTCATTTTCAAGTGCTTGGGACAAACAGATTGATATAGCTACTAGTTTGAATGCTGAGAAAGTAGCTGTGCTAATATAAACAGCTTCTTGTCCTGGAATTGTACCCAAGGATCACTGTAACAGGAGACATTACACGTTAATACATTGCACAGACTTTATTCAATCCAAATATTTTTTCTGACAATAAGCCCAAAACCAAGATTAAAAGCTTGTCTAAGATATGACAGGACTCAAAAGTCATAAGTACAAGAGACCATCGCTGTTCTGCAATATGGCCAAGATCAGCAGGATGTGGAGAAGTTGTCAGTTTTCAGCTAGATCCTGTAGATCTCCATGTTCCTGCCAAATAATGATTCACAGCAGAAGAATTCTCAAAATACTGTACAGCAATCACGAGAAAGCAATCAAGAGAAGCATTATGGTTTGCTGCATAGATCAAAGGCTAATCAAGGCTGAGTTATTGGAAAGAGATCTTCCTACATAAAACAACTGATCGATTCAATATAGAAACATGACGACTAATGTTCAACACACAAAGCAACAGATTAAAATGCCTTCCCCTTTCTAGTATCAGCAACCAAGAAACTGTAAACCAACTCACAAAAAATCCAACCCAAACTCTAAGGATATACACATAACCCATGTAATTCAACTCACCAAAGCTATACAAAAAACCCTCTAAAGGTGACTACCCCAAAAACCAGAGGCCATCGTAGACAGCTTGCCCGGGGACATTCAGCTTCCTCAGAACGTCCTGCCACTCAATGCCCTTTGACGCTGGGCTTCTCTGCCTGAGCCAGTGCCACCCTTCAAGGTTGCCATTTGCTGATGGTGAACAGAATCTGAAACTCACCCCTCCCCAGAACTACCTGCAGCTGGCTTCAGCTCTTTCAGCTGCACTTAGTAAGATGTGGCAAGCAGCCACACCTATGAATGCTGCCCAGCACAGACCCTGGGACTACCCTGCTGCTGCTGCTAAACTTCAGAAACTGAGCCGCAGTGTATGAGGATAGCTTCCTCCCCAAATTAAAAACCGTAATTAAAAAAAAATCAATCAATTTAAAAAACAAGGGTGAATGACAAAAGGGAGCATTTTGCCTGAAACATGCATTTCTCACAAGATTTCCCCTTGAAAACAGCTGTGAACAATAAATATAAGTTCACTTTCAAATCACAGGATGGGCTCTTGCCACTACAGTGCAAATATTGCCAACCCCATGCACATTCAAAAGAAAGCAAGTATCTCTGAAGTCTTGAAATTACTGCGACTCTTCTCTGCTCCCTTTCAAAGAGGGCAAGAAAGCTATCAATATCATCTGTTGCTCCATCAGCCAAAGCAGCAGGTTTGCAGGCAATCTAGAAGTTCCAGCTTAGGTGATTAAACACAGCTGTATGATACCCTACCCTGGAGCTTTTCTCCATACATACACCTGAATAAACCCTGGAATTTGAACTAAACTAGACTTAATCCCTCTAAGCCAACTCTGAACCCTGGGAAGCATATTCTCCTTGTGTGCGTATTTCAAATGTCACTCATATTAGATGCAGTTTGTGTGACTAATGAGCCAAAGCCATTAAGGCCTCACAACCTGTATATATAAAAAAGAAAAAAAAAAAGTCCCAAAGGCAAAAATTGCACAAGTTTGCGGTAAGGAAATAAATTTACGTCCTCCTGTTCCTTATCTTGCCAAGGGCATCCCTATTTAATATGAACTGTCTCTGTTAATCAGAATAAAAGGCCTTAATGCAATCAAACTTTTAGATGCTGTTTAAAATGGCACGAAAATGAGTAACAGGCAAAGGAACATCAGCATCACTACGTGACACAAAAATAGCAAGACTAACACTTACCTATATGCGTTCATTGGGCAGGATAGATTTAAGGAGCTTATAGAAGGTCTCTTTATATAGAATACTGAAAGAAGTTCAACGCACCTTTGCAGAGCTTTAAATAACAAGATAGCAGACAGAACACACTATCACAAAGTAAAAAATATTTTAAAAAATTAATAATCTAAGGATGGCTCATGAGACTTTCAGCAACTCATGCAGAAATGCAGAAGCCATGCACTTGGCTTACCTAATTTTTGAAGGGGCAGTCTAAGAATAAAAGCCAGGAGCAGACAAAACAGTTTCCCCAAACAACAGAGCAGCTCTGGAGCCAGGTGAGGACTAAAGAAGGGGTGCAGACCCTCACGCAGAGAGTCCCTTTGCAGGAGATGAACAAAACAGGACTTCTTTTCTCAGTGCTATTTTGTGTATTTACATGTCAACCAAATATTATATACTTAACTTCTTCTAACGCAAGGCTTGATTGGACTAATCATTCAAGCCTACAAAGTGTCAATAACTTGTTAAGCGTACAGCCTCCCCCGTACCACACAGCTGGTGTCAATGTCTTTATTAAATAATCAAAAGCAATATAGTATGAGAGTAATTTTCTTTCAATGGTCCATTATTTATATCCCTGTTTAGACAGCAAGTACTGACAACTTACTAAATGGAAATTCCAGGCACCTGCTGGTTTTTAGTGATATTTCAGAAAAGTCTCAATTCTGTGATAACATTCTCCTAAGTTACCCTTACGGGGAAGTCTACCCAAAGAGATTTCTAGGAAGTTATTTACTTGGTCAGCTGAACTCCTTTCTTAAGGCAATATTAGTATCCTTACAGAATTTTCTCACAGCCCAGCTCCAACACACAGCACAGACTGTAGCTAAGCTTTGGTTTTGTGAATTTTAAGATGTACTGTGAAATAGTCATGGTTAAATTTAGTGTCTCTTTCCAGATACTTTGGAGGCAGTGTAAAAAGACACTGGTTTTTATCTCAGACTGGGATGACTGTAAGCTACATTAGGGAGCACAAACACTTTAAAACCACCATTCAGTTCCTTCCTATGAGACTGAATTATTAGAAACTTGGACTATCAAACACAAATAGACACTCTCCAACCCAGGATCAAAACAAGAAGAATAATGATAGCACCAAAAGCTGGGAGGAGTACGCAGGGTCCGTCTGGCTGACGCAGTTTGTGTGCTAACAGCAGCTGAGCCACGGCCAGGCTGGGGAGCGAGCCCTGCCAATGTGAGCATACCAGGCAATGTAAGCAAGTTACAGAGCAACTCCATATCATTAAAGCTGCACCAACCTGGGCGATAAAGAGTTTCCCCATTCAAGGCGTCTTCTAGAATACATTCTTTTTGGCCATTAGATCTAGCAAAAATAAGGTCTTTTTTTAGAAATTGATATGCATGTGCGCATTCAGCAGTTTACTTGATTTTGGCAGGATATGGAATAAAGAGAGGTGGAATATAGGACATGCACTTACAAAAGATTTGTGTTGATTTGCTGTATCACATCAGGATTTCAAAGTCTGTTATATAAGAGGAGTTAAAAAAAAAGTCCCGTTTGGCCAGGTTCTACACAATCTGATGACTGATCTCATTTAAATAAAGGTCTAATAATAACTCAGGAAGTACTGCTCAATTGTATTGCAATGTCTTTTGTAAATTATATTCATAATAAACTTTTTTATTTATTTAAATGGTGTTCACAGGCTCTGGAATCAACCTATATGGTCAGAGATTAGAACACGATACAGTTCAGAGGATCTACACTCAGCCTACAGCCCAAGTGCTGCCCTGCATCTGGTTCAAAAGGACAAGTTTAGGTCATATACTTAATCTAGTTGCCTGGCTTTTATCAGTCTGTGCTATAACTCTTACATCAAGTATGTTTTAGTATCTAATTGATTCATATATTTTTTAAGTAAATCATGCCTAGGGTGACTTGTAAAGCTATTTGGGCAACTGCAAATTATTGCAAGTGCATTATACAGAAAGAGAATTCAATGTTGCCCATTTAATAACCCCCAAATGGTTTTTAAAGAACATTGTAGGGCTCGTATCATGGAATACAGTATCTGAAAGAGAGAGCAAGTACAAAGGATAGGTTGCTATCTGTGGCATTCATTAAAAGACGGGTAGCTCACTCCTTTATTTTGCAGTGCATTCTTTCTTTGTTCAAAGCTTTCAGATTACAGCTAACTAGGAGTAAAAAGGTGCTGAGAGCTCTCTGGTTTGCACTATATCCGCTGCTTTATTTCTAACTTGTAAAATGTAGTTGGTTCGTGTAAGGTGCAATACAATATTTGAAATCTGGTATCTAGCTTTTCAAACATTGATCTAAGTCAAGTTATTGCTTACTCTGATTTCCAGCAGGTTTAACTGCGCTGACTGCACTATAGCTTTCCTTACAAACATCCACATTAGGAAATAGTAGACTATTTTTATTGCAACAACACAGAAAAGGTTTGAGCACTTCTCACTTATATTAGAAAAGAAAAGATCATAAATTCAGTAATAAAGGCAATAAACCACACTTCCCTCAAGTAATGCATCAAGCTGGGAATACTGTGCAGAGGCACTGACTCACTTGAGAGACTGAACTCCAGTTTTCCAAGGCCAAAGCACTTCTGAACCAAGTTAAGTCAAAAATCATAGAATCATAGAATTGTTTTGGTTGGAAAAGACTTTTAAGATCATCAAGTCCTACTGTAAACCTAACTCTGCCAAGTCCACCACTAAACCATGTCCGTAAGCACCATACCTACACATCTTTTAAATGCCTCCAGGGACGGTGACTCAAACACTTCCCTGGGCAGCCTGTTCCAGTGCCTGACAACCCTTTCTGGGAAGAAATTTTTCCTAATATCCAATCTAAACCTCCCCTGGTGCAACTTGAGGCCGTTTCCTCTCATCCTATCGCTCGTTGTTTAGGAGAAGAGACCGACTCTCACATCACTACAACCTCCTTTCAGGCAGTTGTAGACAGCGATAAGGTCTCCCCTCAGCCTCCTTTCCTCCAGGCTAAACAACCCCAGTTCTCTCAGCCGCTCCTCAGAAGACTGGTGCTCCAGACCCTTCACCAGCTTTGTTGCCCTTCTATGGACACGCTCCAGCACCTCCATGTCTTTCCTGTAGTGAGGGGCCCAAAACTGAACACAGTATTTGAGGTGCGGCCTCACCAGTGATGAGTACAGGGGGACAATCACTTCCCTAGTCCTGCTGGCCACACTATTTCTCATACAAGCCAGGATGCTGTTGGCCTTCTTGGCCACCTGGGCACACTACTGGCTCATATTCAGCCAGCTGTCAACCAACATTCCCAGGTCCTTTTCTGACAGGCAGCTCTCCAGCCACTCTTCCCAAAGCCTGCAGCGTTGCGTGGGGTTGTTGTGACCCAAGTGCAGGACCTGGCATCTGACCTTGTTGAACCTCACACAGTTGGCCTTGGCCCATTGATCCCGCCTTTTCAGATCCCTCTGTAAAGCCTTCCTGCCCTCAAGCAGATCAGCACTCCTACCCAACTTAGTGTGATCTGCAAACTTACTGAGAGTGCATTCGATCTCCTTGTCCAGATTATCTATAAAGATATTAAAGAGAAGTGGAAAAAGAACTCTTGTAAGCTCACCTGCAGGCATGCCGGTTCACATAAGCAGGCTAGTACTGGGTGCCACAGGGCTGACAAAAGTATCAAAACCAAGAAAGTAGTAACAGTGCTTGTTGTCCATACTTACCCAAAGAGGCTATGCCCTGCTCAGTGCCTATGCAAGCAAAGTGGCTGCACCGTAACTTAGCTTTTTGTCTAAGCCACAGAACAGGAGATGCTATCAGATTTCTACTCACTCAGCTTCTCCTTGCATTCTGTAAGCTGCATTGCAATTGCAAACTCCTCCTGGCATTTTACCTACAGGAGAAAAGAACTAGTCTTGGCCTCTTGTCTTACACACCTGTGGGCAGACAATGCTATGCAGTATCTTCTCTATTTCACAGGAGTGTCTGCATTTCTGCATGGAATTAACTACTCTGCTTTACACAATACTCACTTCACCCTCCTTGCAGCTATTCCAAATATTAATTGTCTCACTGAAGAGTAGCACTATGTAACACTGCATAGTAATGGCACTTCATTAGAGAATCAATGAGAGGAGGTAGACTAAATGAGAGCTATAGATTCTATAGTAAGATCAAAAGACCCTATTTCTACGCCTACATCAGCCTCTGAGGAACAGTCTAATTCCCTCACAGAACTGGATTTATTAGTATGTTTATGTGCGATGTACAATATTTTGTCCTGATTACTACTTAAAAAACTAAAAAGCAAATTAATATTCTCCTTTGAAGATATGTATATTATTTTGTAATAAATTCCAAATTAATTCCTTAGCTACTTTGAGACCATACACTCAGAAACTCACAGTGACAGAACTGACGGCTCCAAGGCAGCCTCAAAAATAAAACTTTACACTAACGCAGAACCATGACTCACAATATGCTCCCTCTATCTGCACTCATTTTAGAAAACTGACAAACTGATGACAGGTGTCAGTTTGTGCTTCTTTAAAGAAAGATCAGATACAAATCCAGATTGTAGTTTTACTGGAGTTCATATAAAAAAATACTTTTAAGAGTTCCAGAGAGCCTAGGGAGCCATGCATGCAACAGCGATCCTAACAGCGCTCACTTTTAATCCTATCTTTCCTGGGATATGCAGAACAACATCTAATTGCCCTCTGCAAATCGCAGACTTGAGACATCCTTATCTTATATTGTAAAAACAATTTTTTTTTTTAACCAGACTATAACAGAATGTATTGTATGGTTGGTTAAGCTGTCCTGAAAACCTACATTTTCCAATGAGTTATGTCTGTGCAACTATTACACCTTTCTACAGGAGCCCTGTAGCTGCGTGTAACAGGAGGTTCGTGATGGCTGAATTAAAAAGAGAAGCCAACACCTCAATTACACCTAAAAAAAAAACTTCCTAGTAACAGTCAATACGGAGGCCATACTCCAACGAAAAATCAAGATTTCGCTTGCACTGGCTATTAGCACCAAGAATGAAACCACTCCGTAGCAATGTCCCTGTCCTTTGTGTGGCAGAAGCTGTTCCTTGGCAACCGCTGCAGACAACTGAGTTGCCACGGAAACGAGAAAGACTAATTTATAAAAACTCTGAAACAAAGCAACTGTAAAGGCAATCCTAAACAGGCTGGGCATATTCTGTATTACTTCCTACAGTGTTCCCATCATTAAAAAATAAATAAATAAAAATACTAAATTACTAGGTAGAATTTTCATTATTTCTGTAAAATTGGGTTTACAGAGAGCATCAAGTAGCACCTTTCTCCCTTTGGTTCAAGGTGGCAAATATACCTGGAGATTTATACTGCAGTTGAAGAGGAACGCTTCCCATTTTACCTGGTGTTTTCTCTTTCAGCGAAGAGGAGGGCTGAGGGGAAGAGGCACACAACAGCTGGACAAAGCAAGTGTTCACATCGTGAAAAGGCAGAACAATTGTGTACACCATAGTTCACTTGAGTTAAGGAATGTATATTCACATTTCTTATTCATTAATAAATATTTATTATTAGAAAATGTTTTATCTTCTTTAGTAATCAGAGAGATGACAGAGGTAATCTTCTTCTGAATGCATTTCAACCACTTCAGATCTTGTGTATGTGCTCGTGTGGAGAGCACGCTCACGGCATACATTTTTGCCAGTGAACAAGGAAGGGGGAAAAACCCACCACATGCTGTGTTTCCCAGGAAAGGAAACCACTATAAAAACAAATCCTCTTTTCAAAGAGAAAGCTAGTAGGTTCAGGTGCAAAACCAGGCAACTTGAGTCCTCAGCATGATGTACACGAGAGAGATGAAGAGAGCCTGAGTACATTTGCTCAGCCAGACTCACTGATGTCAGGTTCCCACCCATGGACACAGGCAGGATTCTCCTCCTGCCTTAGCAACCTCAGCACTCTCCAATTCACCAGGACACCTGCACAGTTAGGGTTAGGCGGTAACTATTTGCTTACCGACTGGCTGGTCAGTGCTTCTGTGCTACGTGACCGTAGGCTACTGCCAAGCACAGCGATGTGTCCACTTGCAGCACAGAGGGCATCAACCTGAGCCTGTTTTACTCAGCCATAAACTTCCACAGTCACTCAAACTGCTTCAAAATTGCTGTTGCTCATTCAAGCTTGACTTAAGCAGACCAATAGGTTCACAATGTATTAGGTAAGGGCTGACACTAATAGTTCATACACTTTATTTGCATGGGAAACTAAACTGGAACTGAACATATCAGCAAGTTTAAAAGAAAATGCATCCTCCTGATGCTTCCTGGAAATCAAAGAAATTAATCATACAACTGTACTCATTCTCAGCTATTCAACGAACTGTGAAAAACAGTATTCTCAGTGGTGATTATCACCAAGATTTTCAGGTGCGTAAAACTCAGTGGAGCTGAAGGTAAGCAGCTGCTCTGGAGAAATGCTGCCCATCGATCGGTTACTGTGAATTATAAAAGGAAAAACAATATGCATCACAGCTGAACAATTCCCTGAGTTCCCTTAGTTTAACACTTACCTGCTATGTAAACAAATAAATTCTGCACAGATTCCATTAATTTTAATGCAATAGTGAAATAATTTCTGAGCTACAGAGTGCTTGTAAGAAGTTTCTCCAGTGCATTCCATTATGCACCAACAGCCTATTTCCCACCACAGCCAGCCTCACTCTAACAACCTGACAAAAACCACTGCATACAGCTTCTCCAGAGAGTTTTTTACGTAAGTAGAGGTTAAAATTTAAGCTCTATAGCCGGAAGGGTTGGTGTACCAAATATTGTCTGTGAAGTTCTCTCTACTATGGAGCCCTAACAGAGCTACAGTAACTTTTGAGTTAGCCTTAGAAAAAAAACAGGAATATAAACCAAGACATAAGCAACTTGAGTCCCTTTTACTGGACATCAAGCAGCCAAAGATCTGTGAGTGCAGACCAAATTCACTTTACAGAAATGTAAGAAACTTATTGAGCTATCTCAGAAGTGGCTTTACACTTCAACTATTTGGCTATTTAGGGATGCCTTAGAAGAGTTAGAGACACTGTCACCTTAGCAAACACCAAAAAAATGGTGGGTAGCACACATTCTTCTCTTCACAGGCTGTATCCCAAAGTTTTTATTAGCATGTGAGCTGTTAAGCCATTTCACTGAAATACATCACTGCACATTCTCTGTTCTTCCAAGAGAGAGGTGAAGATACAGTCTGCACTAGGCAGTCCTAATTCTCCTCTGCTGAAGACATGGTCTGGTCATAAGTCTTCTTGAACTTTCCTCGATCTCAGGAAGTCAGCGAATAAAACTCTACCTGGATATCTGACAGTATTATTCTTTAAAGACACTTTCAAAATGGTGACAAATCCATTCTTGACTGCCTACGTTAATTCAGTTTACTCACAGAAAAGATTGTAACTCCAATTTATCATCAAACTATTAACTTATTGGAACAAGGTAGCTGTTGTGTTTATATGTTAAATCAAGAATATGCAGTTTATTGCTTGTTTTAACAGTTCCTTTATTCCTCATCCTAAAACATCCACTGGATTAAGGATTCTTCATCATTCTGAAAAAGAAGCAATAACAAACATTTCCCCAGTACCTCTGAAAGCAAGGACTTCCACATTTCTATATGAAATCAACACACTTCAATAGCTCTAAAGATCAGAAGCAGTGTTAAAATTACTCCATTGGTGACAATTTTTTCCACAACCTGAAAAAGATTTTAACAAATATTTTGAAGCAGGTGGCAGATTGTTTGCATTTATATGTGATGGAGCAAGATCATGGAAGAACCACTCCAAACTTTCTAGTAACATTTTCCTCTCCAAAGACAGCTGTATAAGCTATCCCATGTATGAAAACTATTTCCTTATGAAGCCAGTTGCCATGTTAAGGACTACTCCAGACGAGCTTTGCTCAGTACTAGATCCCAGAAGAACCAAACTCCACAAAGCTGAGGGAAATCTGAGCCATACTAGCAAGGGGCAGGGAGAAGATGGGGAGTGAAAATCCACCTGAAAAAATAACTGGGATAGCACAGTTTTTGTTCACAGACAATACCAACTGAAAGAAACAAAAAACAAAACAAAACAAAAAAGCAGAAAAAATTCTAAACCCTTATTTGTTCTCAAGAGAAGCGATGCGAGTGCTGGATTGTGGGTGTATGTGTACATAAGCACACAGAAGAGCTCCAACCTGTCCTTCCCAGATGGGCAAATTATTGAGTAGCAGAGATTTATGCAGGCATCTCTGAAGAAATGAAACTTGAATTATGCAGGGTCATAAAAGAAAGAAAAAAAAATAATCTCTTTTCAATGCAGATTGATTATATCCTCATTCAGGAAATAACTTTACATTTAGTAAGGGAAGGAATAAAGCGCCCTCAAATCAACCTCCCCTTTGCCTCTCTGCCCCTTCCTACACACCATCTTCCCTATAGGAAGAGTACAGTTTGCCCAGTTGTTTTGTAATGTTGGTAAGTAGCTGATGGTCTTGCTTCTCCTCAATACAACAACTTAGAAGCAAGTGAATGACATGTCTGAGAGAGTTTTCACAGGGCACTAAATTTTATGAATGAAAGCAGAATCAAAAAATGCAGGTTAATTTAGTTTATTGTTCTATTGCAGGATGCGTCACAATACTTGAAACTTGTTAGCATTCGCCAGTTGACTCAGAATGATATTATTCACAGCACTTAAATCTTTTCTGAGAAAGGAAGTTCTAGAACATGAAGTCTTCAGAAGATCTCAAAGTCACACAGAAAAGAGCTGCCTAAAGGGAAGAAAACCCCAAATTACGGTTTCACTAACAAGACAAAACAAAGTTAGGCTACTAAGGCTTTTGTCTGCTAAAATTTTTATTTGAAAAACCCTTACTTAGCTTCAGCTACAGCGTCACCCAATTAACTCTTCAGCTGTGTCTGCAATTTTATTTTTTTCAGACTTGTTACAGATCTAACATAAACACCTGGATACAGCACAGCTTACGTAGATGACAGATGAACCTCTAAATTACTTGTTATATTTTCGGAAATGGAGGAACAGCTACCTTCTAGGGTCTAGAGTCCTCTCTTCCTTCTTTGGGATGTGTTATTTGGGGTTTGCCAGGAGACGGCTGCTTCTCCCTCTGCAGTGCCTACTATAACCCTTCTCCTCCCAGGGCTCCCCTAATAGTTTACCAGGACTGTAAATCAGCTCATTTTCCTGACTTACATGTAACACAGGCTCCCGCGTAAAAGGGGTGAGATCTTTTCATGTCTCTACAGTAGCTCTGTGTTGCTTTCTATAAAACCCTTGCTGTTCCTTCTGTGCTGTGTTTAGTCTCACCGTTGCAGTCTGCTAGCATCACACATGACGAGGTTATATTGTCCCCTCAACTTCTGTCTGTATCATCCCTCATGGAGGGCAGATGATGCAGTCTCGTGCTCATCTTCATGTCCACTGCTAAATAATCAGCCTCTCCTTCTCTACATCTCTATTTCGAAGTGATTGAGATCCAGTACTAATTGTGAAAGGAATTATGTACACCTTACTCAAGGCAAAATGTCTCAAGTCTTATTTCGCATAAGCCTCCCATTTAACTGCTAATCAGCATTTTCTGCCTAACCTTGATTAGGACTGCAGGAAGAAGCAGTGTCTTTGTTCTTTCTAGCGCAGCACACACCCACTGCACCTCAGAAAACTGTTCCAGCTCTACTTGACAAGCTGAAAATGACTTGTCACCTTTTCTAATCTGCTGGGAGTTTTTTGTACCAAGTTTAAAGACTTATTTCCAAGGAATAATCTAAAACAATACAGAATAAAAGCTAAGAAAAGTTGGTACTTGTTTTTAACGAGGCTTTGTTCCCAAAGAACGGAAACACTTACTGTGCAGACAGACTACCATTGATTTGGGATACAAAAACTTCCCACACACTCTACCTAGGTTCTTTTGGGGGAGAAAATTTGGAGCTGTAAGGCTGCCTGTCATTTCAGGATTTAAGAATGATGTTAAGTCGTGACAGGCTGCTTAATTAAAAAAAAAAAAAAAAAAAAGGTAAGCTTGATGACTGCATAACATCATAACGTTCCTGCTCAAATGCTGCAGCAGGACAAGATGCCACAGTTTGAAACTAAATGCAAGGGAGAACCTCCCCTACCCAGGCAGTGGTGAAGAGCTTCAATTAGTATAACCATAATATAGGTCATTTTTCTGAGCACCCACCTCTTATTTCAGTGATCTTTCTNGTTCCTGCTCAAATGCTGCATTAGGACAAGATGCCACAGTTTGAAACTAAATGCAAGGGAGAACCTCCCCTACCCAGGCAGTGGTGAAGAGCTTCAATTAGTATAACCATAATATAGGTCATTTTTCTGAGCACCCACCTCTTATTTCAGTGATCTTTCTGATTATTTGCCTCTAAGAGAAGAAGCACCGTTAAAGCTTTCCTCTTCCTATAGAGGTATAATGTGACATTCAGTTGTTCCTCTCCCCGTCCTTCTGTAACATTTAAGAGCAGTTCCTACTGTATGCTGTGAAAGATGACTGGCATTCACTTGGACTCAGCACAAGAGAAACCAGAGCTTAATTTTCTTTTCTAGGACAGCCCTCCTCCATCTGTAGACAGAAAGGTTCATTTTTTACAGGGATGCCACATTCAAACGCTACTCCTCCTACAGTGTCATGGAAGACTTGCCAAAGAACGGAAAGTCTCATCCTTTCGTTCTCATCACCTCCCTCCTCCCACAAACAAACAAAGTATGGAACACCACAGGCTATACACCAGGACCCTACATTTAAATACTGCTGCTTAAACGAGATTTAAATAAAGCTGCAATATAATTTTGGTTGAAAGCATTTTTCAGGAAGGTGTTATTCCTACAAATACGATTCATCTATAATGACTCCTATACAACTTTACCCATTTGCTTCTTCGGTCCCACATTTAAAATTTATAAATGTTTTAAAAATAATTTTAGCTTCAAGGCATTATTTCTTGCTCACATCTTAATTAACTTGTCCAATTAAAATAAAAAAATTCAGCTGAATAGCTTTTTGTCAAAAGTTATTGGGCAAATGTATTAATTTTGACAAATACTTTAACTGAAAATGTCAGACATTTTATGAACTACTGGAATACTTATGCATGACTATAAAAGTTTTATTTCCTTTCAATCTTGCATTATAGAAATGGAGCCCCAGAGAGACTTTACCTAGTTGCTTGGCATGTCCATAGTATGGATACCGAATGTTCATCTCAACTTTATTTGTTGCTAAATTTAACAAAAAAAAAAAAAAGGAAAAATCAAGCATCAATGTTCCCAGTTCTCAGCCAGTTAGAACAGCCCTGTTCTTCCTATTTCATCCCTTTAGATACAATGTCTGTCTCAAATTTTGTTCATCATACTGAGAGCAATCAATGCTAATATTAGTCCACTTGTCTTTACATAAGGTACGGAAATTTTAGTTTGCCTAACCCGATCAAAAAAGCACATGCCAACAACTGCTTTCACAAAGATCCTAATCAACCCCACAACCACTGAACAGTTCTCACTTAGGTCCCATTGTCCTACATGCATTCGTTTTTCCACCATCTCATAGCAATGAAATGTTCAACACTTCTCACGTTAGAAACCTTCACGTATCACTCTTACTGCACTCTCATCTGGTTTCTTTTCCTCTGTTTCTGATAGGCCATTTGATTATTCTTTCCTACATTAACTGCTTCACATTTGCCTTATTAAATTTTACACTGACTGCACTCCATGTTCTCAATTCATCAAGATCACACTCTATTTAAACAGATTCCTCCAGAGTATTCGCAATGCTCCTCAATCTGCCCCAGAACAGATGTGTTCTGGTTTAGAAACTGAAACATCCAAATATAAATTTTTTTTCTTAAAGCCTAAAAGCCGCCTTCTTTTTCACAAATATATAGAAACCCGAAAGTGCTGGAGCACAGGAGGTATTTTTAAGTAGCAAGAACAAAAGAACAGAAGTACAATAGCATTTCACATAGCAATATGGACTACTCATGAAAACAGGAAATAATAGAGTGCCTTTTCGTATTCCAGGAGCTCTCATACTAAACCAAACTGCTTAGGTGTAAGCTCTGCTACCATCACAGCCCGCACAGGGGCACTGACCCTGTTCATGCTCATGGAGTTACAGCAAGAAATACACAGAAAATAGACTACTCTGTATCAGAATCTACAATGTAATATATGGACTTTTTCATGATCATGAGCCTCTATATTTTTAAACTTTTTATTCTTAAGTGCCAAGACAGAATTATAGCATGCATTAGTTTATTCTCACGTGAACACAGGGTTTCTCATTATCAGCATCTAGTGTGCCAGGATCGTTTCCCACAACACATGCGTGTTACACTCATCTCCTTCTCAAAGTTATTTCCTCTCCAAGGAGCACATAAGTATGCCACTTGAACACTCCATATATTGCATTAGCTTTAACTCAGATTTTGTGTGAGCATAAGATGCAAACACAAATTTCATACATGGAGAAACAGAAATCTTGATTATAAGAATACAAGAGAGACATACAAACAGAAAAAAAGAGACGTCATGCTCAGGAGACCATTTCACACACAGAACAAGCTCCACAGAAAGTGCCATTTGTAGGAATTTGCCAGATTTTAAACAAAAAGGAGTTGTGACTAGAAATCAAAACAGGAGATAATACTGAAATACACATGAAGCGTGGAAAAGAGTAGTTAAAAACACAAAGAAAATTAAGCAGTTTCCTAGAAAACCTTCAGAAACAGACAAATTATTCAGAGACAGATAAGAAATCAAGAAAGAGAACATGAGCAGGATATTTCAGGGACAACTAGAATAAAGAAAATGTCAAAGGTTTAGCTTTTGGATGCATGCTATATAGCAGCAGCTGCAGTTTGCATTTCAAATTAATGCAAAACAGACACATAACCTAGCTGCAAGGGAAGGCAGGTGAAGGTATTTCAAGCAGCAAACATTCTTCTATTTAAAAAGTCAGCATGTGCATTTCAGGCAACGTTTGCCTTCCCTCACTTTTAATGAAAGGCACTCTACCCTGGCTATTCCACAAGATGCCCCCAATCTTCTGTCTGGCAGCTTTGAGAAAATCATTGCTTAAACCAAGCCAAAAAGATAATTAAAAGCAGTTCAAACTGAGATTTCACTCTCCATTCACATGATGAGCAAATGCCTCTTACAGTTTTAAGCTATTAAAGCTCAGAGGAGTTTTATTTAAAAAAAGTTTCGGAGATCCAACACTTAATGGAAAACCAAAGCCACCAGAACAACCGATCTGGGAGAGGCAATCAGCCTTTACTTAACATGAGTTTTATTTTCAGTAACATCCAACTCTGAATTCAAAGCCCTATAATGCTTCACTCGTTCCAGTGGGAGCATACTACAGTCTTCTGTCTTGCTTTCTAAACTTATCTCTGATAATTTCAGACTCATCTATGCTCGTTTTTTATCTGTGTGTGAAGTACCGTACCCTGTCCTGCATGCCTTAAGTGCCTGAAGACTTCTTTGTTCTTCTGCCTATGACTTCAAGAATTCAGTCCTATGGAAGAAGCTTGATTCCCTTTGCACAGCCTTCTTGAACAAAAACATCTCCTTGTAGCAGGTGGTCTGACCTACTTAAAAAGTTTTTTTGGGGGAAAACGTAACAGAAAAAATGAATAAAATCTAAGAACAAACTATATGTGTTGTAGACCTTGTCACATACCACTAACCAGTGATATCAGAAAAACAGTCTCAAAAGTTTGATTTATTGGTAAAATTCTAAGCTGTTTTCAGAGCACTACTGTCTTCATTCAGTACGATGGAAGTATTTCAACCTATGGTAATTGTATTAGTTCCTAAATCTGATTGAGTCTGGATTTTCTGGACCCATGAATTGGCACATAGTAGTAGGGACACAGATTCAGAAGAAATTAAGTCAATACTTCCTATAGGATTGAACAAATTAGTTTCAAGCTTACCAGGGAATCGAGGGGGAAAGAGGCAGAACACATTGTACATCACTGATTTAATAGTACTTAACATCGTTGTCCCTGAACGTCCTCTAAGTCTGAGAACCACTTCTACTGAAATTCGCAGTAGGAATTCTCAGAAGCACAGAGTAAGGAAAGAGAATTGCATCTCCAACTTCTATACACAGCAGGGTTCATTTAAGAAAGAATTCGTCTAGAGGTAGAGACCTGGATTCATCTTGATTAACTTGATGAGCACCTGAAAAAGTATGTCACAGCCCTAGACTCGGTTTCTACAGAAAAAGAACCACAAGAGGCAATTCCAGACCAAATAGGTAGAATATCCAAAGACACTTGTGTTTCTTGCTGCGCGCTGTAAGAGACAGCAAACCGCATGTGTTAAGAAGCTGAAAAGTGTTGAAAATAATTTAGGATGCTTCACAGTTGACTGCAGCTTCAGAAAAGTATCTGGGTTCTTAAAAGTTTAATTAGAAAAACAAGGTACAAAATTCAGTTGCACTACCATTTTAGGACTATCTTGCCAGTATCAATTATGTTTTGTGGTGTTTAAAAGATCTTGGTTCCTATAAACAAGGATTAGGTTTCACAGAAAGACATGGGTAGCAGCAGAATATTTACATAGTTTGCCCTATCAATATTCATCATTCATGGAAGAATTTTCTTCTACACAACAGCTTGGCAAAAAGGTGTTGAGGAAAAATGTAAGTGGAAAGAAATAAGTAATCAAGAACATACTCGCACTAAGTCTCTGGTAGCTGTTCAAACTTGAGTTTGATTAAAAAGAGTTACCAGCCTCTAGTTTATTAACTCAACTTCTTAAAAAGGGAGACTGTCAAGATTTGCCAACTGTGTGTGCAAAAATTCAAGGCCTAACAATCCAAGGATACATTTACACTAAAATGCTTACATTAAAAACTAAATATTTAAATTTTATTAAGCTGCATGCAGTACTAAGAATTTTTCCTATGAATAGCATAATAGCTAGTTATAAATAGCATAGTACAAAAAAAAACATGAGACAAAAATGTTTTTTTCTTTGATAATGCTCAGAATTCTGTTAAATGGCTGGAAAATCTTAATCCTTTTGCAACAACTAGTTTTAGAAAGAACAGAAAAAAACCCAGCAAGTTCAAGATGCATTACTCTTTTTTACAGTCTTACTACATCATACCACTCCAGAGAAAGGAAATACACACCACATTTACTCATGCCCATGAAAAAAATATTACTAACAATAACAGCTTCAGAGAGTAAAAATAAAATCATCCTAGCGAACACGACAGTTTGACAATATGAACTGTAAAGTCTTCAAACTACTGAGCTCAGCTCGTTCAGTGAAAGTCACGAAATACAGTATCTTAACAGGATGGAGGAGCAGAACGGAGAAAGCTTAGGATGGCTGCTGTTCGAAAGCACCACAAAAAGATCTCAGCTGTTGACAGAGAACCTGTTTGGTCCTGAGGACTGTGTGTTACCGAGCAGTGGAAACTTTTCATTGATCACCAGTAACCTCATACCTGTCTACACAAAATAATCGTACAGCATCATCAGAGGAGTCTGCAAGCACTTTTCTAAGTCCTCTTCTACCAAACAAATAAGCAACAAACCACACCCGTAACCACTACCACCAAGACCATACAGCCGAGGATGTCACTATTTGCTTTTCCTCTCCCTCTCACTAGTCAGCAATATGCATGGATGAGAAGCTCTGCTTAGTTATACTGTACATTTAAAGCAACAAAGCAAAGTCCAGATGTTAGAGGAAAAGGACGCTTGTTCTAGTAACTGACAGTTCTGGATGACCACGCCATTTGCTTCCCACTGAGGCACCCTTCCTCACACTTACACAATACGATACTCCACCTTTGAAGAACTGGAAATTATTCTTCTTTAAAAAAGGCTTCTAACTGTGCATAAATTCTCTAATGAATAGTTGGATATCCTTATAAGACAGTAAGATCAACTTATGCGATATTTAAAGCAAGTTTTCAGTCTTATTCAATTAAGAACAGCTTTTCTTTTGCACAGCATGAAAGCCCATCTAAACGTCGCAAAAGATGGCATCTTCTCTTAATTTTCAAAGTCAGCCTGCAGTTCCTAAGGGATGCCAGCTAGCAACCCTGGAAACTCCTATTGTGAGAGAGCTTTTAGAGACAGAGCAACACAGTTGTCAGTCTCAGCTTAATAGTAACTGACCCTAGACAAACAAATCAACATACTGCTTTCAATTAGGAATGGGCTTCTGTTCACTCCTTTACAGAAGGCTTTATTTGAGTAACAATTAAAATTGTTAGTCAATGTCATAACGTGGCATCAAAACAGCACTCCCAGAGTCATAAAGATTCAAGGACCTATCACAGCTCTCCTCTAATACCAAGAAAACAACAACTGCCAGCAAACTGTCTACCCAAACATGTCTCTGAGTAATTTTGAACCAGATTTTTATGCTTTTCTTATTAAAGTACAGTCTAATTTCTAACGGAAGTCCACTTCTCTCAATAGTAATCATAAGAATCTTCCAAGACCCCAGAGCCCACGACCATCTGCTGAGATAGGTAATTTGCAGTCACTGATTTTTTTTTGTTTGTTTTTCAGTCTACCACGTCTTCACGAAAGGGCGTTTTCCCCAGTATCGAGAAAAATTCCTCATCTTTTAAGTCCTTCCCCAAAATTACTTTCAAAACACCAAATCCAGAAATGCTACATCTTCCAGAGAAAGAAAAAAGTTTTGATTAAATATACTGCAGGCAGGAAGGACAGTGAGGTGCATTAAAAGCTGGAGAGACACGCTTTGTTCTTGGAGAGTGTCTCACAGCTACATAACATGGTGGTCTGTCAGCATCTCCCAGTTAGGGCCCTAAACCTCACATCTAAAATTGAGTAGCATGGGTATTTTCTAAGGGGTATGGCCATCTAGCATTCACATGAGAAGCCCTTTAGGAAGGAACAGCTTGTACAGTGTAAGCACAACGGGTTTCAGGTCCCCAGGTGGTAGTGCAATATTAAAGCACCACCTCTAAAACATAAGCAGAAGTTTCCCTAGCTGTTGCTTCCCTGTCAAAACATTTTAGTGATTTACAGAAGCCATCTTACTTAATATTCGCTCCCACTTAGTCAGTATCTGCACAGCTACATCTCACAGAGAATTCACCATGGTTCTCTGGTCAATCAACACCACCCCTGTGTGCCTGCAACTGGCAGGGGGCTCACAAGCCTTCAACAAAAGAGAGAAGTTAAAGTTACTGCACTCAAGGGACATCATACAGAAGACAAAATAGCGCTTATTGTCCACATATTTCAAACAAGGAATAATTTTAAGTTGCAAGCATCTCAAGTGAATTGTAACTACAACTGAAGAACAAATAAAAAGAACACGCACAACCAGTCACCCTTAAAATTAAATGCACATTCTATATTAAGAATGGGACTGATTACAAACGCTGATGTGAATCGAAATTACAGAGAACACACAAAACGAGTCACTTGCTGCACATAAATTTTATTGTGTTTAACATTCATTTTGTCTCAATCGTAGTATAACATATGCTACACAAATCCTAAGTAGAGAATGTCTTTTCATGAATGATACCTACCTTGCTTTATGTAGGCTTCTCTGTACCATGGACAATCCAAGTCTAAACACATTGGAGATCTTTAATTCATCCTACAAAAGTGTAGATTTGACCAAGAATTTACTGTAGAATACAGACGTTATTACCAGATGTTTTCCACTTGTTAAGAACAAAACAACAAAAAAGCACATGCTCAGCCTAGGTGTAAGTGCAAACAGTTGCTTTATTCTTCTTGAGAGAGTACTTTCTTAAAACAGTAGTACTAATTCTTTCTTTAAAACTAAGATATTAGATGCCTTTACAGAGAGGAGTGAACTGGAAAAAGAGTTTTTTGTCTCATAAGATACACCCTTTGAGTGAGGTTCCAGTAAATAACAAAAACATATTACACCCAATGAAGGAGCTTCAAGCTTTCCAGCACTGTGATGTTCCCTTTCCTTGCAGCCACAATTTTAATGGCTTAAAGCAAGGTTATTGAAGGATTCACTCCCTTTCCACCCTATGCCTCTCACATATACTTCTGCAAGGCATGCCTTTAAGTAACAGTAGCTGTATTTCATGTTTGTAAAGGTAATTTGATTTCAAATAACATATTTAAAAAAAAAAATCAGACAGTGACTTTTATTCTGGTATCTCTGCCACTGACCACTTAGCTGTCTGGAGTCAAATCCACAGCATAACACATAAACTGAAAAATAATTTGCATGATTGCATATAGTTAAGCTAAACAAACCACCTGTTCAAACAGTAAGTCCCATTATAAACCAGATGTTTGTTCTTCCAAAAGCAAATGGATGACTTACAAGGTGACAAAGTACTTTTGTTCAAACTTTAGTCTTTGTCTAAATGTGCAAATTGTTAATACCTTGTACAAATACACACATCATAACACTTCTAAAAATGGCACTGTTCCACAATTTTGCTGTTATATGTGACCTTCGTTACTATTCTTCCATTTTAGTCTTTGGTGTTGTTCTAGAAGTGCATCAGTACACAGAAACCAGAGAACTGAGCTTGCAACAAAACAGCTGGGCTCTGTCTCCACAAGCAACTTGTACCCTTGATGTCTGCATTGTGCGTCCACACACTGCCTTTTACAAAAGCATATTTTAATGCGCCTCAAACTACAAATGACACCTTCTGTTAAGGGAAGGTTAAAAAACAAAGTGAAATGGTGCAGCTACAGTAAAGCCAGACATATTTTTGCTCTGAGAAAGCATTCCTTCTCTGCACGCACTTAGACAACCTTTTAATCTAAAAAAATGAGTAACACAGTAAGTGCATGCCCTCATGATCTGTATTCCTACAGGCAGCCATTAAACCTACTCATTCTATTTTTATTTTCCTTACACAGCAAATTTGGCAAGGAAGACACTTCAAGACCTCCCTCTGGATAGGTTTTAATTTTGGCCTGAGCTCATAAGACTTTAAACACTTCTGAGAGTCCCATCATCTTCTTCAGATCGATCAGCATCTTACAGGAAAGTGATTCTATCTCTTCCTCCAGAGTACAAACAGCATCGGTTCCTTGCACCAGTCAGAAAAATAAGTATATCTATAAAAATAGACATATGCTATTCTAGAGACAGTGTGAAACCTATCCTGCTTCGAGGAATCATTAATAATCAAACTGCGAGAGTATGCTAAACGCAGGCCACTGATGCGCTATATGATCAGACTGCAGTTGTACGTTGTGCCCCTTTTTGCACAAATAAAATTATATTCTAAAGTTTCAGAAACCTTGAAGTTAAAATACAGATTCTGACATGAGTTATACTGGCATGGGCTAGAAGAAAATACAAATAAATCACTAGTCACCTTGTTTGTAACAAGGAGAAATACATTTTAACAAAACTAAATTAAGTGCGTGAATCCAAAGTAAATGCCTACTCAATAGCGGAAAACATTAAGTTTCAGTCCCTGAACTGGCACTGACCTGATGAGACAAGATCAGTTAATCTTGTTGGGGTTTGCTTTCTTGGGGGTTGTTTCCCCCCTATTTCTTCTGCTCTTCCAGAATTAAAATGGAAAGGACTACTACAACACACCTACTTAGTCAAGCTCCTTGGAGCTCTCGGGATCACCTACAAAACATCAAGGGTACCAAAAATTACTGAATTTTCCAAAACCAAGAAGGAATCCTCGGGATGGGGGAAGCAGCTGGACATCATGGAAGAGCTTTCTTCCTCGTAGCCATACCTTCCCTCGAGTACTGACTGTCCAAGCACTACCTGTCTCTTAAGACAAGCTCTTTACATTGTCATCAAATTTTATAGGCCACCATTTAAATTCCTTTTAACTGAGCATAGTACTCATTAATGTCTTTTAGAGATACAAATCAAAACATCATAACTAAACAGACTGCTGGAGGGAGAGCATTTAAGCTCAGCTCCTCAGTGTACTGTCAGTATGGGACAACCACCTAACTCAGATGCAGAATTAAAACTCTGACTTGTATTACTCTCCTTTGATTAGCCTAAGGCATCTAATGACAGTATCCAACAACGGTATACATACCTCATTGCCCATCTGCACTAACAATATATGGGACTCATGTCAATTTTTGCCATGGATGGGCAATTCCAGTGTTGGCCTCATAAAATAACTCACAAGAGATGACTGTACAGAATAGCCTTTCTCCAAGTTACATTCCGAAAGAATAATCCTAGGAGAGCTTTATTCTCTTATTCTTACAGTAAATTACTTTTGTTGGCTCAGAGCTTTAAGATTTTATTGCTTTTTAAGTTAGTGATGAAAGATTTAATCACAGATTTGTTAGATTTAACCACTGCACACAGGCTTTTCCAGAACCTTCCAAGATCCAACAGGAGTCACAGTAGAAGTTCCCAACTATATACACTACTGGAAAAAAATTGGATTTACCACGGATTTCCTCCCAGTAATCACTCACAGCTTGAGTTTAGCAATAAAGAAACCCATCATCGTGCCCCCAACGCCATCTGGGAGATGAGGCTTTTGGCAGAGAAAAACGGAGCAGCAATTGCCTAGCAGCACAGGAAATCAATGACTTCCCCATGCAGGGGTGAGCAACAGGCAGCTCCTGCTGAGCGCGGGATCATTCATTTCCTTTTCTGCCAGCAAAGCTGCTTTGTACACGCAGTGAGCAAAGTCTCCATTACACTAGCAGGATATACACACCTTCTCCCAAACCCCACCTTTACCAACACAGTCACACAGCCAGCTATGCAATTTCAAGTGAATAGCCAGAAGGGGAAGGAATGAACACATGTAGAGACATCAGTCTCCTGGGAGAGCCTTTAGACACAAGGCTTTCCGGCTACGAGGTAGGTAACAAATGTCCCAGTATGCTACCAATTTAAGTTCATCCCAAAACCCATGACTTGACAAAGGATTCAACTGAACTTTGACAATATCAGGGCCAGAAAAACCCGGTCTTCCCTTTAGGCCCAACAGTAGGATAGTGCTATTTACTTCCAGCAATTAGAGCTCTAGAACAGGCTTAAAGGTATTTTTTCATTTAAAGCACAACCATTGAAGGGGCGTTTGGAATATAAAAAAAAAAGTGAGCACATTATTCAGGAGACAATAGGCCACACTGGCATCCTTCCAGACTGCACATCTTCATAGCTAGATCACATGTTAGTTTACATATACAATACAAAACAGATATGCATCCCTTTTTACTGAGCGGGTTTGCAGGAACTGGAACAGTCACTCAAGGTCTTCTGTCAAGGTTACAGCAGAGACCACCACTGATCTCCGCAGGTTTAAAATCTCAATTCCTTCCTCTAATTTACTAGCTTTAGTGCTCCCTGGAGCATGAGGCAAGGTAAGAAGGACAGCAGTTGAGCGTTTCTCCAGACACACACTTTACCTTTGCTGCAGGCAAAAAGAACTTCACATCCACTGCAGGTCCAAGTTCCCAACAAAGTCACAGTAATAGGATCATTACAAACATGTATGTAGTCAGAACCCAAGTACTGTCCGTAACTAGTGTCAGAGGTTACTGATACGAAAAAGCAGAGGGAAGAGACTTCTGGTCAATCCAGACTTGACGCGATTTGAACGAGTGCTCTGAGTAAGCGGCTTGTCCATTAACCAGCCCTCTCTGAGATCAGAGGGTACTGCTGTAGATGTTTCCAGAGCTATGCCTGCATATAACCCCAGTAACTGCAAACATGTTAGGATCACCACTGGATCTAGCTGACTGACTGAGTATTCTCTTGCATCACGTACATTCTGCAGCATCTCCTGATAGCTACACTGTTAGCTGTATAACTGAATCATTGAGCCTAGAATCTGTACAACACAGCCATATTACAGTAGAAATATCGTGGCCTCCAGCAGCTTCTAGCATCTCAGGGAGACTGCTGGATCGTCTTTCTACCCATGCTTTATACCTCTATCATTTCTTCAGTTTAGTAAGTCACATTTGTAAATGCAAGTATCTGCCTTATTTCTCTAGAGTCACCATTGCTCTAAATCAATTCAGGTCATGCTGAAATTAGTCTTGCCCTTCACCAAGTTAACAGCTTCTCCAGTTTTGCTATAATTAATACATGTCCGTAGATAAATTACAAATAAAGTGAAAGACAAAAAAGAAGTAGGATTACTTTGTAATATTTTTTTCTTGCCCCTCTAGCCCCAAGTTCAGCAAGAAGCCTCTCAAAATCTCACCCTACAGCAATTTAGTCAGTCAGCAAAAAAAGACACTGCTTGAAGGCATTTCATAGAAGAAATAACATGTAACCTACAAGAGACTCTCCAATAAATGTGGGCACCACCATAACCCTACCTGTTTCTTGCAAAAGGGAAAAAGCCCACTCATTTTCTAAGCTTGCTTTTTCTTCACAGTCCATTCTAGCTGGAGTAAGACTCATCATTTGGGTAGTCTGGACAGCAGTAGGCCTGCATTTATCACAGTGGAATGTGTCCTCACTGTTTGTTCTTACAGTTTATGGAAAGACAAGTACAATGACTCATAAAAATGCTGCAAGAAAAAGCTGAAACAGGTTAACAGAATGAACTTCTTTAAAATTACATCCTTCATCCTACGTTTCCGGCATGTAGAGACAAAACCACATTGCACTTTCAACTGACAGATTTAGAGCTATTATTTATCATAAATGGCGAGACCATCACCATGTTTCTGAAGTGCTCACAGATATCAAGTACACTATAAGCAGTGGAAGGCCTGGTTCTACGTTCCAAAGAAAAGTAATTTTTTACTAATGTACTATTCTTTTCCTTTTGGAAAATTGTATTTTCTTCACGCTGAGGGTGATCATCATGAAAACTCTTACCTGTTTTCCATCTAGTGTGTATAAGCGTTTAACCACCCCTGAATCCAGCTTGATGGCATCAGTTATATCAGTAAGAACCTGTTCAAACGAATGTGCTGTCTTCTTGTTGAGCAGAATCCGGACTGCTTTCCGTGGTTTCACTCCGCTTCTGATGATAGTGACTAGTTTAGGCCTAATGAAATCCTTATTCTCTTTTGCATCTGGAGTACCTCCTTTAGCAGTGGCAAGGGACGGCACTGAACGAGAAGCAGAAGTTGTCTTCACATTCACTGACCAGTTTGGGTTTACATTCTTTGTGTACTCCAGTTTCTTGAAAGGTTCTATGGAACCACATACATAGCTTTCCCCTGTGAAAACAAAAATGCCAGATCAGCAAGTCAGGTTGGAGGGGGAGGGGGAAAAAAAAAAAAGAAAAATACCAAATAAAATCTTTCTCAAATTATTAAATATTATTTTTTACCATTCTGGATCTACAGTGCATAAGATATTGACCTCTTCCCTTCTCAGATGCTACAGACTATAAAACATCTTTTAAAGATCACTCATCAGATAATCATTCAGAAAATGCTGTTACGAAATCCCTGAAAGCAGTAGTTTTCTTTTCAGCAATCACCATCTGCAGTTGAGATCGCTGCTGTCAGTACGTAGTGTTCATATTCAATCAGCTGTCCAACCCCAGCCTTCATGCTTAAATGGCCTGCTCCTAAGAAAACAGCAGGCCCCAAACACTTCAGAGGAAATAATATGAAATGCTATCAAAAACTATAGGTTACAAATAACTTCTTATAAAGGCTGGATGAAAGTGTAATGGGAGATTTGTTAACATTTGATTATTTAAAGCTTTAAGTAGCATAAACCCAGGATACTTATAGACAAGAAATGTCACTGTATTATTCTACTCAATATATAATGGGGGGAAAAGGAAGGCAAATAATAGTCATTACAGAGTCCTCACAACAAATATACCATAAAGAAAAAAATTGATTATAGCTCATATTTCTATTGGAACATTATTTATTGTAATAAAATATTTTTGCCATTACCACACCCACACAATTTCTGGGGAGCTATAACATAGCCAGATAACATCAGCAGGTCTCTCTTCACCAACACCTTAATCCAGTCCAGCTGCAGGTTGCTGCCAAAGGGTTATCTGCTTGGGTGCCCTCAACCTCTCCCTTGAGCTTAACCGAGTGACGGCACTGCCAGTCACACTGGGTGAGTTGGATCAGCTCAGTGATCTGATTGAACGTGACAAAGACAATACTAATTTTGCAACAACAAGCTGATCCAGTTCACCCTCTGGCCAAAAAAAACCCCAAACCCAAACGAACAAAAAACTAAAGAAAATAATACTAGATCCAGCAAGACCACACCTTCTGGCAGCCTGAAGTTAACATCCATTACAAATAATGCAAAATCCTATCCTGAATAATACCACAAAAACATCTGAGATGTTTTAATTGTTCTGAGTAGAGCAGTTCAGTGTACACTAACAGCACAGAGGCCTTCATGTTAGCAGTTCAGCCCAAGGTATTAAAATAAAAACAGAACAAAACTCAGTGATGTACCTTCTACACCAAAAAGCACAAAAGAACCAAAGGTTTTCCTAATGATCCCTACCCTAAGGAAAGGGGACTCATGGCTCAATTATTAAAAGAAAAAGAAGTATTGAAATTTTACTTCGGGACACAAATTTTAAGGTTTTAGGCCATCCAAGCCAACCCCGCAGACAATACAGCACACAAGGAACGGTGGCAGATACAAAGAGTTATCACGGAGGAGGGGGGGGGGGATTCACTGGGACATGAGGCCCCAAGCACAACAGAGGTTCAAGTCTGTTGGCATGATGCTCCAAAGGCGAGACAGTAACACGCTGTACAGTGATTACCAGAAAGGCAGTGGAAGGACTCCAAGAGAAAACAAAGAAGACAGAGCAACATGTGAAGATTAAGCACTGAGCAGAAAAGACAAATGCAGTGACAGCATAAGATCAAGCAAGAACCACAAAAAGATTTTTGGTTGTTTTGGTTTTGGGTTTTTTGGGGTTTTTTTAAAGCATTCTTTTAAAGCAGAACAAAATAGAGAGAGGGAGATGAAGACATTCCAATGCTTACTAGTCATCATGTAAATTCAAGTTAATCTGCACTTACAGTAACATCTAAAGTGTTAAGAAAGGAATTTGAGATGGAATGCTTACATTAATCTTACAAGAGACAAAGGTAAGCTCTTCCTTTTTATCCATTGTACACATATGAGAGGGAGGTATAGATAGATACATATGGTAACATCAGAACAGAAAGGCTTAGCTGCAGTAATGATCCAAGAGTGATCAAACAGTACATACCCTCTTTTGTCCGTGTCCCTGTCCAATATTTTTAGCACTAGCTACTCAATTACTGCAAGGTCAGAATGTACCCACAACACCACATCCATAAAATCAAGAAGTTTAAAACATTAATAGCATTTTGTAGGAAAAAAAAATCCTACTATAAGCAGGACCGCACTCAATACAATAAATACCTGTTCTATAAAATACTTGGCAGAAGTGTCTTTAAGAAATTTTTTAACAAAATTTATTCTCGTCCCCACTTGTGTTTGTTGTAAGACTTAAAATCCACCAGCAACCTCTTTCTTTGGAGGGAGGAGGAAAAGTAAAAATCAGATTTTCAGGTTCAGTGCTATCAGAGAAATTGTTTCATTTAGTTGCATGAAATAACAATTATTTCTTTAAAAACAAGACTTCATATTAAAACTCACTTCTCAAAGAGTAGGTGCATAAAGCAACAGCCATACACTTTGTTCCCAGAAGATTTACATTTAGTTTAAGAACTCTTTTGGTTCCCCTTCTTGGAAGGATAGCATTCCACATGATTTTTAATATCAGCTATATTTAAAGGTCAACAGTGTTCCTTGTATCGTTTAACAGCAAATGTCAGCTCTTCATTACAAAACTAATTTTGTGTAAATGATCATAAAAAAGACCAGTACAATCGCTGAAGCTAGGGACTGTCTTAACATCAGGCTGTTATCCCTTTCTTCATTTCCAACAGTACTCTATTAAATCAATAAAATATTTGCACCAAGATGTATTTTTTGCCCCTTGAAGAGGCTCATATTTAGCTACAGGATATCTTGGAGGAAGAGTATCCAAGGCCTTCTAAGATGAACTATCTTAAGTAAGGGCTATCTTGTGTAGGAAAACAGAAATACAGACACCTCTCCCATAACGCTGCTATTTAAGTCTGTTTATACTTCAAGTGAAGTGCTGAGGCCTGTAAAAAAATCTTCAGGGATGTTAGCCCAGGACTGCAGTTCTCATTCACAGTGGTCCTAAGGACCAGGCCTGTAAGAACAAAAACTAAATGGACAAAACCGCTGCATCCTAAAAGTATCTTACATCTGCAAAGCATTTAACATCAGTAAAATCTGTTTTACGGTGACATCCAGCTAATTTTAAGTACTCAAAACACTAGAAACACTTAAATACAAGCTTAAATTTCCTGAACATGGGACCCACCCTCACAGCAGCCAGAAATGTCAATGTCAAACCAGGACACTACCCTAATCATTTAGTGTCCGTGGTGTTTGTATACAAAGGAAACCTCAAAGGAAAGGACAAGAAGCCTTCACCTAGATTTTCATCTTCTCTTCAGTTACCTTAAGGAGAGAAGGCTGCAAAGACTTTTCACAAGAGTCATGACTTACTAGTCCAATAAATCTACCTTCTGCCTTAACTATTGCTTCTTGATCAAAACTATCAGGTGATGATGCAATCTTCTTTTTTTCTTTGTATTTTTCGTAACCTTTGGCTACAATCACCTCACAGACAACAGCCTCACCTCCGTACCTCCGTACCTCGTACCCGAGGGGAGACAGAAGCTGTGATCTGCAGACAGGCAATACCAGCAGCAAGCTGGTTTCCCCAGCTTCAGAGCACCAGGAAAATACCCCACTGTGCACCATCAGCTCTTACTCTGGGTCAGGCCTAAGCACAAACACAGCCCACAAACATTGGCTTTGACTAACTGGCACCTGGAGGAAGAAGGTGATCATCTCCAAACACTAGAAAATAAATGTGTTGAATAAGGAATCTTTGGAGATGTTGGATTAACCAAGAGCACAGAAAAGCCAGCCCACTTAAAGTGTCTATTACACTGCAATTTCCCAGGAGAGAGGTGTGAGCGTTTCACAGCACAGTCAGCTGGCACTCATGAAGTTTTGACTCTCGATTACAGTATCAATAACCATTAGAAAAAGAAAGGGGGGACATCCAGTTGTTTTGGGATATCAGACATCTAGGAAAATAGTCATTTTTAAATGCTAGAAGGCACCCCTTTCCTGGCAGGCCTCCTGCCTCTTCACAGCAGCAGTGCAAATGAAACACACACCACCTTAAGCCTTCAAAAAAAAAAAAAAATACACAATGCTGATTTGCCAGGTTTGAACCAGTAATCCTACAATTGAAGTTGTGCAAGTGCTCAACACTTCAGGAAATTCCATGTGGAACAATTAAAATAAATCTTATCATTAAGAAGCTAATCAGAAAGCTAATCATGTAGAAGGACAGATCCCAAAACACTGTTTATGCCTTAAAAAAAAAACCCCAAACAAACAAAAATCTACTACTCCCAGTTATATATTTGTCAAAATTCAATGCAGTTGAGCTACTAGAGCCACATAACATTGAAGCATAGTTCTTACAGGTCACAACAGAATTTCCTTACATGCTTCATGTATTAAAAATACAATTTAAAAAATAGTATCTGTGTACAGAGTGGCTGCTAAGGACACAATGAATCACTGCCTGTAAGTACTGGAGCTTTCTTGAAACAAGTGTTTGATTCTCTCTTTGGTATATTGGTATTAGCTGTTTGTTTCCTACAGCTTGGTGATATTCTCACTACAAGAATGATCAAGGCATTATCTCTTACAAGACATTATTTGCATTGCTTCTCTTTGCTAAAGGTGATTTGGACTAAAATGGCTTCATAAAGAAGCCAGCTGGTCTTAGGTGAAAACCCTGGAGAATGAATATAGAATCTGTTTGAATCATGCAAGCAGAGAGAGAACAATCAAACCCTCTTTGTGAGGCAGCAGCATTGCCAATGTATTGAAAATAGTGCTGATTCCTTGTAGGAGACTACATACAAGGAAAGCAAAGTTAATTTATGAGCCCACCAGAGAAGGAGGAGCTGCAGTAATTAATTGGACACTTTGGTGGTGAGGCATCCTGGTGAGGATGTTCAGCTCAGCAGTCATTCATTGCTGTCCGTGTCCCCAACAGATGGGGTAAAAAACAGATTAAGAGAAGAGGGAAGGGACTAGCATCCCCAACACTCCATGCTACAGACACACCTGCCCTTCTTCACTTGTACCTTTTGGTTTTCTACAAGCAGAAGAGCAATCCC
>VZSC01018846.1:11218-46259 GCA_013398225.1 Steatornis caripensis
AATTGGAAGGACTGAAGAGTTTATTTTATAAAAAAATAAATTTATAATTAATATAAAATTTATAAATTTTATAAAAAAATTATAAAATTTCATCAACACAGATTTTCTTGCTTTCATGAGTACACAGGATTTTAGAAGTTTAAGTGAGCAGTGAAGAAGTTACTACATTGACAAAAAACAGCAGAAATGAATGCATGACAATGGATGGGATGTCTCCTGTGTTTGAGCTGATACATGTTTCATCCATGGTACTCAAAGTCACTATCTTCCTGAGAAGTAGTACTGTTAAGGACAAGATGACTGCTACTACTGAATGCTGATATTGGTATCTGTTGGTAATAAGCATTTAAAATGTTATTTTCTTTACTTTTTTGCAGACTTGTATGAGAAATGACTTCATTTTAAGACAAGTAAGTGCTTCTTCCTTGATAGTCATTCACATCGAAAGTTTATCTTAATCAGTGTCACAACTAATTCATGGTGGAAGTGACTCTGATGTAAGAAATATAAAGAAGATTCCTGTCACAGAACAACTTTTGCTTTCTCTTATGATTTTCAGGATTTCAGGAGTAAAACTTACTCTCTCTGGCTGAACCTTTTACTTCCACAAAATTCAGGCTAGTAATATTGCATATGCATTTCCTTCAGAAGAATAAATCTTGTCTCTGATGCACATAACAATATATTATTTTACTGTAAAATCCTGAAAAACATGAACAGTTACTTCAAAAGATGTGCAATCTATTTAGCTTACCATTTTGAAACATCTGGTTTATTAATCTTTAAGGACTTGATTTGTGGTGATAGTTTGCACTTTTGTACAATAAAAGGAAACTTTTAAAACTCCTGCCTATATTTTGGAGATAGCAATATAATTTCACTGATGGCTATGTGTTAGAGTGTGGTGGTTGTGTCTTGTAGTGTAATGAAGTGTAAAGAACACAACTTTGAAAAATAATAAGTTAAAAATAATAAGAATTAAAATATTGTCTAGTACTTATTAATATTTTTCCCTCCTAAACTTTTACAACATATGAACCCTATGTCCTCTACTTCAAAAGGGATAGAATTCACAAAAAGAGGAAAAGGAACACAGAAGTGTAGACAAAGAATATAGGAATATATTCTTTGTGTGGGAATGAAATATAACATACTACGAAAGAAAGAAATGGAGAATTGGAAATTTGTATTTCTGAAGGCTTTTGCAAGCAGTATGTAGTGCTCTTGTTTTACTCTGCAAATACAGACATGTTTTTTAAATATGTACCTACAGACTGGTGGTAGGTATCAAAGACAGAAATAATATAAGAAAAATATATCTAGATTTCTATATTATGATTAAAAATGGACTCCACATGAATCACAGAAACTTGAGAAAATTGGTCAAGATCTACACACTGCAAGACTTGTCTCTCTTCTTTGTAAGTCCAGACAGGCTTTTAAAGTTCTTAAAGTCTAGTCTAAAAGTGAGGAAAAATCATGTAGAAATGTTTTGTAGTCTTTACTTCATGGATATTAGTATGACATAATACCACACATCAATAGTAAAGATATTACGTGATGAAAAGGAGATTTTAACCAAGAACTTGATCCAACGTCCATCCAAATACATGGGAACTTTTCTTCAGTGTATTTAAAGTTCATTTGATTAAGTACATAAACTTTCACAAACTACTTCATTTCATGATTTACCAAAGTGTTCCTCTATCACTCATTTCTGATACTATGAGACTTACTTTTCATGCCGAAGCATTCTTCCTAGACAATCTGTGTGTGGATCAAATGAAAAACTAGAAAAAACTGCCATTTAAGGTGTCTCATTTTTGACAATATTACAAACAATCAGATCAGAATATATGTCTCTGTCTAAAAGTTCTAAATTCACTTCAAAGGAACTTGGATAGCAACCTATGGGAGAAAAAGAATCTCTTTCATATTTGTGATTTTCTACTCATTTTCTTACAAAATCATGACATCAGGGTGGACACATTCTAATGTTTGATCATCCATAGCAAGTAGGGTAAGGATTTCAGAGGAAGTATATTTTATCTAAACTTAGATGAATTACGGACACTTGAAAGCATGCTAGTTGGCTACAGATGTTTTATGGCTTCTTGAAGTTCAGGAAATGGCACTAGAACATTGAAGTTTTTAAATAAACAAAAAATATAGAAAATTTAGTAGAGTGAAGAATTTAAAATTATGTTAAAATACTTAGGATTATTTTAAAACTTAGGAGGTAAATTATCTCATCACTGGCAAATCCTTTTGCCCGTCAAGGAGACTTAAGCTTGTTGTATTTAAGATCACCAATGGTTGTGCAACAAACTTAAGAGTACAGTCTTAGCTCCATTCAATTAAACAGGAATTTTACCATTTAATTTGCTGAGGTCATGTTTTCACTACATGTCTGTGTACTGTGATAATACTTTAGACTAAGAGTTGTAATGTTAAGAAAGTGTCTTATAACAATAATATCTTAGTAACATGATATGTCTCTGAGATTATTGAAGTACTTGTGTAATACTGAAATCTCTCGATTGAAGGACAATGGTGAAGTCTGGAAGTTTTTCTGGTTATCATTTCCTTCTTTCTCTCTCCCCTCCCCTGCTTTTTTTTAATTTTTTTTTTAGTGAAAAGATACTTTGAGCATTAGATAAACTAATCACCTAGTTGTTGAATTTCAGAAAAGTTACTTTTATTTTGCATAGCAATGAAAAACTTGTTTTATAAACTTTTTTTCTGCTGATATTATTTAGCCCTCTTTCTGGTCATGCTCCTTTCAGCAAAGTTCAGTACAACATTTGAACCTCTGAGGAGGATCTTGCATCAGAATTGATCATGCACTATTTTAAGAGTTAAAAAGTTAAGGTTTTTTTTCTTTTATTTTCTGAAAAAAACCTTACAAGATTATTCCACATAACCAGAGACACAAGACTAAAGGAACAACGACATTGCACAGCTGCAGCTTTGAAGGACTGCTGAATAATCATTTTGTTTTGTTTTGTTTTCTTTGGCTGATGTTTCTGCCTGTCTATTAATAAGGATAGAAAACAGACCTTGGGATATACACTGCATTTTATCCAGAAGGGTGAAAGTTTGCAATGTATTTCAGTTTAACAACTGATACACTCCAACTTTTATCTGTTTTCAAGGGGTATTAGAATAATTGCTGAATATGTAAATTGTTGTACTGGGTAATATCCAAACATAAAGTCTGAAATGGCTGGCTCTGCCCCAGAAGCATTACAACAGTATAAAAGAGAATGTAGGTGACCAGATGGATGGTTCACAAGAATCAGACTGAGAATACTGATAAGTACTGTCACACAGAAATGGTAGGATAGTACCTTGTGTCTGCTTCTTCTTGGACAGAGTGACAACAGAAGGTTTTCTATCTCAATATTAGTTTTAATATTAGTAATATTGCATTTTACATTCAGGTAATTATTATTACTTTCATATTGCAAACGCTGCTTACCAGGAACAGTTTATTCCCCATGGAAACATGGGCGATACTGCGATGAATGGTGACAATAAAAGGTGGATTATGTTGGATTATCATAAAATCTACGACAAGGAATTAAAGACAATATTGTTTTATCAAAACCAGACAGGTAATTTATCTAGCCTGTAATTATTTGAGCTAGAATTTGGCCAGATTACTGAAGTTAATTCATCTATTCTTCAAAATGTCCATCAAAACTGATAGGGTGTACTAAGTGTCACAAAACTTCTCCAGAAAAAAAATGTAACAAAGCAAAAAAACCTCTTGTAGCAAGCTTGGGAAATGTTCTGGTGGTACTGGACCTCATCATTCAGAATTAATTGGCATACTGATTCATAAATATCCATCACAGCAGCAAAAACTTCAAATGTTGCTTCAGCTTCCCATAAGTAAACTGCCTTGCACTGACAGTGATCTAGTTGAGCTGATATTTTGTTTTGTTCAGATTACATAATTGATTTTCTTCTCCTTTTTTTTTTTTTCCTATGACACTTAAATTTCAGTACACAGGCAAGGGAAACAGAAAATAACTAGTCACTATTTTTCTTCATATTCATTTTTTCATATGCACCCCATAAGTAAGATGATTATAAAAGCTGATGATATTTATTCAAATTAATTATGATGGACTTTTTGGAATGAATAATCTAAGTTTGCTGTGTTAACTTAATCCTACAATAAAATTATTGATAAAGAAATTATCTTAGTATATTATAAATTAACAATCCCCAAGTTTAGGGGTTTATTAGCACTGAGTTGTAAGTGACAGATACGTTTTTCCTAATAAAAGGTAAGCTCTGTTTCCAGCTTTATCTGACAAAAATTGAAGCTGTCCATTTTATCTACTTGTGCATAAACGATCACACTGAACCATGACATAAGTCATCACAAAATATATCGATTTGTCTTATTTATGTACTTAGACATTTTAATGATGAGCATAGTAAATATAAAATGCCTATGCCTTTGTGTTTTTTAAAATCTTATATCCATAATAAAATGTTTCAAAGTAATACGGAAATCAAACCTCCAAGAACTGTTGTAATTGTAGCTTCTAATCTGTGAAACATACAATGGTGTTGAACTGACATTTGATTTCTAAAAGGCTGCAGAAAATATAGCCAATTGTCTCAAAACTGTTTTCTCTAGTAAAACTGTTTTCTGCTTCCAGAAGAACTGCCTGGTTTTTATACACAGTATAATTTTGGACATTTTTATTTCTCCTACTCCATAATGGCCAGTTTAAATCCCAGTGAATTTTGATCTAGTCTCGTATTGTTTTGGTCCTTCCTTGTGTATCATGTCTCTCTGCCTCTTGTTAACTTCTTTTCTCCAGTTGAAGACTCTTGAGAAGAGTGTATTAACAAATCCCCAAGGACAGACATTGCTTCTAAGTTGCTTGTTTCTGGTGTTACATAGATAGGGAGCGAAAAATCTTAGTATTTTTTTTTACTTAGAATGTCAAGTGATCTATTTAATCTAGACTGCTTATACATTGTCAAACTTACTCTAGACTGCATATAGACTCTTAAACTCATAAATGCTTTATTCATGGCTCCCCCATTCTTCAGTTCATGAATCCTGCTGGAATACCCACTGCTTAGCTCCCATGCTGAACATCCACATTTTCTTAAATTACTGTGCAGAGACACATATCTCTCACTTGGATTTGCAGTGGGTTGCCTTTTTACAGATCACCAGAACTCATATATTAGGAAGTGTATAATCCATAAATTTGGATCTCTCAGATTACAGTTAGATATTTGTTTGAAATTTTTGCTTAAGTTTCCAATGTTTAAGAATGTAACACTCCAAATCAAAACCCAAGACTTTGTCTGCAATGTGCTACTGCCTGACTATTTTAAGGACTAGTCCCATTTTCAGTGTTACTCTTTGTTTGAAGGCTTGTAGAATAGTGGTATGTGCATTACTAAGATAATCTAAATATGCTAATTTTAATTATATTTATGGTGTACTTTCCATTAGAATAAAAAAAGAGCTGCATAATTCAAGTATATATGAAGGACTGTGAAATAGTGAGATATTATTTTTATTGCACTGAGTTTGCATTCTGGATTTATTGTGTTCTCGAAATTTTGAAGGAGGGAATTCAACCCTACATTTTCAGCTAACAGTAGCAGAAAGGAAGAAGGCTGATATAAAGGAAAAGCAGAGGAAAGAATCAGCCTGAGAATCTGTAGCTATTGCAAGACTGTCCTGTTTTAGTTTTATTTTAGCCATATTGCACCATCATTATGACAATGTGAAAAAAAGGCATCGTACTGCAAAATGAGTCAGATTTTGCAAGACAAAGTTTTGCATTGTATGATGAATGTCTCCTCTATATGATATGCATGGTGAATTTTCTAGCTTATCTACTAGTATACCCAAGATGCATGTGTGGGAGATGGCAGAGAGAGATTTTGTGGTTTGGGGTTAGTTTGCGGTTTTTCCCCGCTTTTTGTTTCTTCCAAGTCAGATCTCTGGGTTTTCTTTATTTTATGCTAATTACTATCAAATGCCGAAGAATGTTTACATTTGCAATTATGTATTTCCAAAGAATCTACAGTTTCCAAAACATGTGCATGTTCCATGTTAAACAAACAACAGATGAAATTCCTACTGCACAAAAATGAAGAAACCAGTTTGGTAAAGAAAATGTTAGTGTCTGTTTCAAAATAAGGAAGAAAATCAGATAACCAAATTTCATTTAAATAACAGAAAAAAACCTAATTTAAGACATTAAAACTTTCCTAATCCATCTGTGATTGGATAAAGATGATCCTGAACACTGCTGAATGCTCGTTTAGAGGCTGAGCTGTGCCATGGCAGCAGACCACAATGGCTGAAGACGGACAAAGGTACAAAATATTTTAAGTGGTGAGATACACCACTCTATCGTTAAGAAAACTGAATTGCATTTTTTTATTAGTAAATGAAAATCATGCAAATGCAGAAAATTGGAATATTTTACTCACACTTATAAAATCCTCCCATTTGGGAATTTCAGAAACATCTCATCTAAAGGAAGTAAAATTGTACTACTTCTTCTCTGTATTTTCCTAATCCTTAGGTTCACTATAAACCAGACAGAGTACATGGTCTAAGAGCAGAGGACTGTATTTCCTTATGTTATGAGGAACTCCATTTCCTCTCATAAATATTCAGCTGACAGCACTATTGTGACTTTTTGTTCTGGATTGCCTCTAGAACATCATGAGCAGATGACAGAGTTCAATCTCATGGTTTAGTGTGTGACAGAAAAGAGATGGCTGTCCATTTCAGGAGTTGTATACAAAAGAGGAACTGTTTGTGCTTCCTCCCGTCCATCACAGATTTTTACAGCAAATTCTAATGGAAGATTTAGTGAATGACAGCTCTAAACAATTTAGGAGAGTCCCAAATCCATATACTGCTTCTCGTGAAATCTGTTATCATCCTACAGGCAGATGTGAAAAGACTTTTCTTAAGGGGTAGTCTCCAATGGCCAGAGTAACTTTCAGAAATTGAGAATGAGACATCAGGCATCAAATATTTATTCCCACTGAATTTACTAAAAGAAATGCCCACAATGTAGATAGCTAAAAGCTGCACTCTGAAAACATAGAGGAAATAAACTCATCAGGGCCTTTTTCTTCACTAGACTGATCATCTTATGAGGATATGCCTCCTCTGAAATGTAGAATAATTACACTGACACCCCACTCCCAATGTTACAAGAGTTAGACTATTATTTATTTCGTGTCTGTCAAAAAAATGCAAAAAGGTTGGCAAAATGTGCCAACTCTGGCAAGAACCATCTCTAAAAGAAAATTTAAATAAAAGAATTACAGAGAATTACTGCAATAGAAAAGTGGCAGGATACTGTTAATAACTTTTCATGTAAACTAAAAATAAAAATATGGTTGCACTTCAAAGTATAAAATGCAGTCAATAGATATAGCTCTTATTTACTGTACAGAAAAAGGTAATAAGGATGGAAAAAAAGAGAAGCAGACAAGAATTTGATTTTTCTAACTGAGGAACTCTTGTTTTTGACTTCCAAATGTGATGAGCTTTGATAGATTCTGTGCACTTCATGCCACCTGCAGTTTCTTGAATTCATGCCTTGATTTATGTCAACTGATTCACTGACTTTTTATCAAGGTGTTCAAATATACAGTGCCTTCATTAACTACCCAAGTTTTCTGTCTCATTACGTGAGACATAAAAGCCCACTAAACTGTCATTGAACAGCAGTCATTACTTCTTAACCCTGTATTTCTGTGGATGAGGGTAATACTTGATTTATCACTATTTTAATAGATATTTGACCTGTGAATCAATACAAATGTTTCACTTGGGCAAATGATCCAATTTTGTGAACACAATGGACTAATACAGGTGCTCTAGTTCTTCCTGATTTCCTAAGGGTTTTTTTACAATTTTCTGTTGCTTGATATTTACTAATCTTACTAGTTAAGAAATCCCTGATAATTCAAGTTTAAGTTAATATCAATGAAAAAAACTAATAGCTTAATATCACTCTGTTACTCCTTAAGTACTATCCAGGTGGACTGACAACTAAATGAAAGAAAACAAAATCATATAGCTTAGATATACGTATACATTTCCAGGCTTTTTATTTTTTAGCAAGAAGCTCTTAAACTGATTCAAGAGTATTTTTCACTTTTTCAAATGCCTTCTGTTCAAACCACTCAACGTGATTTTGAAAATGTTATAAGTTAAACCATAAAGGTAAATAAAAAAGTATATTGTGCCATTTTTTTCAAAAAAAATAAGTGGAGCAGAAGTAAGCAACTTTCTGAAAGAACAGGATTGACCAGGGTGAGGCTGACTGGCATGTAATTCCCCAGATACTTCTGCTTGCTGTCTTGCATACGGGAGGAACCTTTGTTTTCTTCCACTTCTCTGCCAGGTCCTGCAGTTCATTGCTCATTGCTGGTTCCTTGGTTATCTCTGTCAAGAAGCTGTTGGCAGTGCACTTTGGAAACTTCCTGAATTACTTGTGCCCTCCTGTGTTTTTCCTCCAGCATACATTGGGGTGGGTCAATTCTCACAAGAAGACAAGAGTCTGTGAATATGAGGCTGTCTGAAGAAGACCTAGTCTGCTTTTTCTTCCTCATCAAGAAAGTTCGTAGCAGTCATCTACCACAATATTTCCCACTTCGGTCTGCAGACTAATTTGGCTGACCCATCACTCAACCAAAGAACAAGCTCCATAATCCTGCCACTCTCTTACATGAACGGTATGGCAACTCTCCCTTCTTACCTTTCTAGTCTGGCCTTCCTAAAGAGCCTGCATCTATCCATGGCAGCAGTCCTTGATGTCTGCATCAGCCCTCATGCTTTACCTGCCAAGTTTGTTCACTGCTTCCTCATTGGATTGTTCGCCATTCTCTCCCTCTCTTCTTATTCACAATTTAATGCACTCTTCTTGAGGTTGCCCAGCCTGATTACACAGATGCTTTTCTCTGCTTAGTCAGGTGTATTCCTTCTCTTCCAAACAATCCTCAAAAAGGGTCACACAGTCATACAAATTAAAACCCTATTGTCAACACCAACTGTGCAACTAGCTTTTGACCTCCAGATCCATCCATTCCTCCACAAGCCCTTCCCATTCACCAAGGACAAACCACCAGGCACCAAGCCCTTCATCCTCTTTCCCCAGAGATGTGGGGTCACTCCTTATAAACTCCTAAACTCCTGGCCATATTGCCAGTGCTCAAATGGAGAAGAAATGTGGAATTTCTGTCCAACAGACAAGTTGGACAAACTTTGTCAGCTTATCCATGATTTCCTGGACCAAAACCCTCAGCATGCAGCAAGTGTTCCCTGCTAGCAGGCTAAGTCAGCACAGCAACCTCCGTCCCTGAAACAGGGAGTCTGCCACCACCATTTTTTTCCCTATCCTGCCAGTGCTGCCACAAGTCTTGTGTACAGGCAGCTCATAGGCTTTGTTGGGCCCTGACCTTGCCTGTGCTGGGACCTAGAACCTGCTCTGCAGGTCATAGATGCAGGTGAAGCAGGAGCAGTGACCCTGGTGCCAGAGTTCACAAGCTCTCAGTCTTTACCAGCCTGGTTGCCTCCATTTCCCAGCCTGAGATGTATTGGTGCTTCCTGCTCTCCCTGGTGTAGCTGATGTTTCAGGCTTTTGTAGTGCAGTTTCTTAAGACACTTTAGGTCCATCTCCTTTTTGTTATCCCTGATGCTGTGTAGTTTGTTGACATCCTGCCACAGCTCCATTACTCATGTTGCAGTCCCTCTACCAATTCACTCCTCCTGCACATGTTGAGACCATTGTCTTGGCCCCAGCAGGAAGTCCCAGAGGTCACTACAGCCTCTGACCCACAGAATTACACCCTTCCATGGGAGCTCATGCTGGGTAAAGGCTTCTGATTTGACTGGAGTTTGCCAGTGACCCTGCACAATGGCACATGCTGAGCACACAAACTGCGTCCTCAGAAAAATTTCTGCCTCCTCTTCTGCACACAATGCTGCTTCTGGGGAATCTCTGTTAGCTGAAGTATTAAACAGTGTAAATTATAGTAGAATTCATTGATATGAAGCCACAAGATATTGATTAAACACTCTCCAAAGCTCTCAAAATCTAACCTTAGAAAACTCAGGTGTTGTGATAGGAAAGATACTTGGATTCAGCAACAAATCGTTGGTGCTGGAAACCACAAGTCTTTTTTTTTTTCTTGATTCGTATAAGGACAATCCTACAGAATATTGTTGTATTTATCTCTACATTCAAGTGTTATGTTAGAAAATGTGTTTTATTTGGCTTTCTGGAAACTTTGAAAATGTGTAGTAATAGAAAACAGAAAATCAAATTAAATTTAATGTGACTTAACATATCTCAATTTCAGAACAAGATAGGCATCAAAGGTATTTAAAAAACAGTATCTTTGAATATTTAGACTTGTGATTGAAGAAAGTATAAACAAAAACTGCTTAGAAAATGAAATTTTGAGGAAAGTTAGACAACAGAAATGAAGTCTTAAAGTAGTGACTGCAATGATTCATGTGGTCAAGGCAACAGAAGTCTTACAATTAATACAGAGTCAGTTCCTTCCCACAGGAATCTGTTGCTGAAATGAAACTTTAGCCAATCAACCAATTAGTAAGATTTCTGAAGGTAAATGCATAAACCCAGGAATTTAATTGAATGCTGAAACAGCTATAAAACCATAGAAGGGAAAACATTCAAATAGTAACATAATTTTAAAAAAATCATTCCCAGAAGGTCAAAAACCTTGAAGGAAGAAACTAAAATATTCATTATGAATTAATATAAACATATTTACAACAAACAAAGGATTCTCAGACAGTTATGTATATGCTGTCAGACACATTCATCAGCAGTTGCTGTCTAGTCCTCTGTGCCTAATAGTAACTGGCCATCATCAACACACTCTTGTTGCTCTCTACAAAGTCTGTTTTTATGTAAAGATTAAAAAAATTGCAATTTACAGTCATCCAGATTAAGTCAAGACATTTCACAGTTTAACAGGTAACATCTTGCCTATGCAGCTTAGGAAAAGGACATATATAGAGTTTAATACTTGGGGAATTACTCAGCTCTGGGAAAAATACTTATTTACAATGAATGGAAGACCAGAGACGCAAATGACTCAACATGCAAATAGCAAGAATGCATATTAAATCTACCTGTAGCAGTCTTACTTTATGCTGATACTTGTTTGGAATACACTCCGTATTTGTCCTATATAATTAAAAAATCAAAATCCAGCAAACCTCCAAAGATAGAAGCATGTTTACCAGAAGTAATTTGACTCTACGTTGTCTGGTTTGCATTTCCATCATTAAAAGAGAGAAGGGAGCTCACATTCTGTGAAGAAGGGAAATTATGGTAGAGAAAAAAATTGGTTCTTTAAGAGTGCTTTTATGAAAAATGCTGTGAAATAAAACTGTGCAGAACAATTAGTTGTAAATCAAAATGTGACCAGATTGTGTTAGAAGAACAGATGATGCAACTGGCTTTTCACTTCTGTGGTCTTAGATTTAGTATCCTAAATCATAAGTATAGATGAGTTATTTAGCTAGATTCCAGCATTCATCTGTTTTGCCCAAAGTTCATCTGGAGCTATTTAAACCTATGTGTTGAGATGAAGTGTGAGAGTCTGACATTAATAATCACATGTAATTACTTATGTGACACTAGCTAACTCTTGAAATCCTGGTCTTAATTTGGGATTTAGTCAGCCTTCCAACTGTTTTAAAACTTCAGTCATGAGTATATAACTTGTATGTTTTGGTCACTGAGGTATTGCCAGATTAAAAATATTACTCCTCCAGCCTACAAAGCTTCCAGCTTTCTGTTGAAGACACTTTTAAAGATGAAATAGGACACATCTGTTACCAATGCATGGAGTTTTGTTTAAAATCTAAAATACTGCTATTTTGAGTTTCTGTTATGTATTGTTTATCTTAATTTGCATTAAGCTTGCTCCACATTAAGTAGGAACAAACTAAATGTTTTTAGTAAGACAACTGCT
Source organism: Steatornis caripensis (assembly GCA_013398225.1). Taxonomy (NCBI): domain Eukaryota; kingdom Metazoa; phylum Chordata; class Aves; order Caprimulgiformes; family Steatornithidae; genus Steatornis; species Steatornis caripensis. The sequence continues at coordinate 23,252 of VZSC01018846.1, forward strand.
AGAATTCTATCATTACTGCCAAATAACAGGTTTTCCAACTCTTTTAAGCCAGCATTTATTGAATGCGGTTGTGATACTGAATGTTTATGTATATTTCTAATAAAGCCTTATTGGCATGTTTATGACTTAGGAATTCTGGGACTTGTTTTCACTGATCTTACTGTTAGAAACCCCTATTGATGCCTCCCTATTGAGAAATTTTTGTATCAATTGAGAAAAAATGTGAAGACACTGTCTTGAAAATATTCTATTGCATTTGCCAATTCTGCATGTTGTTCTCTGAGATTTACAACTGAAAAACAGAGTTGATAGTCTAGCCCAGAGACTGTAAACCACATTAACATTCAGGGAAAATATCTTCTTTTTCGAATCTAGAAAATAGCACTTTTGAACTGATTACTTAATTGCTTCATCCACCCACAAATGAAGATATTACTCTTCAGTACAGCTGATCACAAATGCAATGCAAACCAGCCCTTTCCATGGAGCTCCAAGAAAAGAGCTATGTTTTCACTGAATGTCTGCCTAGCATATCAATGAAATCAAATTTTGACTTATGTGTACAATAAACATACTACAAGAAGTAACATTTATACATACAGAATTTTCTGTGAATATGTTCTTTGAAATTCAATGGAAAAAAACTGCTGAAAAGTGGCAGTATTAGGAACATTGGCCTTTATAAAATTTAAACTTGAAATGCATAACAATTAAAAAAAATAGACCTCCTGTATATTAAAGTAGCACTGTTTAAATGAATGGTTGGAGTCAGAGGGACTGAGCCTTATACAGAGGCAAGACACTACAAAGAAAACTGATTCAAAGAAGCAAAATGCTCCTGCTTTGCAAAGAAACAAAAACCTTTCCTGGCTCCTCCTGAGTGCCTTGTGGGAAAGCAATGCCCTTACCTCTGATCTGGCAAACCAAAATAATAGGTATCACATTTCCTTTGAGAAGTTGTTGACCTCCATGTAGGCCACCTGGTTTTAATAATAGTGTAAACATAGCAGAGTTAAGCTCCTCTGAAATGCAAAATCCATTCTCTGAAGGCTCTGGGTAAATACCAAAGCAACAAATACAGGCAAAGTTCTGAATCAAACAAGAAACCAATACAAGCTGAAAATTAAGTTTAGGGCAGTAGACTAACAGAAAATAAATGTGGGGAAGTTTGGTTAAAGATTTTTTGTTATCAATCAGGGCAGACAGTCATAATCATATATAAATCAGTAAAGTAGCTATTACTATTCCTTTGACAGAACCTTCCTGTACATTAAATATAGAAAGTAGCTATAAAAATGAAAGACAAATAATGAATAAATCATTTAAAGAAAGATTTCCATGTAGTGGAATTGTTCACACAATCTATCATAACTCTTGCATTGTCTGCAAAGGGAGGAGGTACTATAGCAAGTACTATGTTTTCTTACAGATTACTTGCATGCCTTCACTAATACAATCTTCCGTCTTATTATCTTAGTAATTGTCTGAAGTAGTATCATACAGGCAGGCAATTAATTCTGGAAAAAGGAACAATATTATATTTCTTCTTTTTTCATAAGTAAAAAATCCCAAAATTGGAGTCAAAGTGATGTGCATATAGAATAAAAAAAATTAATTTCTACATCAAAACTGGTAAGAACTCAGGAAATATTTGCTTTTTGAGCTGGATTTTGGAATTTATCTACATTGCTATAAGATATATTTTAAACAGAGTAATGTGTTAGAACTCACTAGAAACTGGTGGCTGAGACTAGGACTGAAATCTTCTAGGACACCTTTTATTTGACTAGAAGAGAAAGACAGAGGGGGGAGCCTCCAAAATAATTAAAAAGATACAAACCAAATGGAAATCTGAATTATGAAATAATGTAAAAAGAACACAGAGTACTGAAGACAGGTGTATTCTTTGTGATAATTCAGAGAAGATGAAAACTTTCTGCAAGACATTTCTAAAAATGATACTCTAAAGCAAATAAAACAAAAGGATTTGCTTTCAAGTGGGACTCATGACTTTTAAATTGCAAGTTACTACTTTACATACTGTCAACTGTTCAAGTTTAACACCTATTTAAAAAATTTGCTCTTAAATCCTGGAATTGTGATAACTTTTGTTGTGGATCCAATCCCTCATTCTATGTGAATCTGGAGTTCTTATTTCTTAAAAAAAAAAAAAAAGAAAAAAACCACACCTCAAAATAAAGAAACAACACAATGCAGACATTACATGTCATCATTATTTCAGTCATATATTCTAAATCTCAAGAGTAGTAGCTCAGATAAGGAACTGACACCTACTTGCCAAATGATCACTGTTTCTTAGGATTTTTTAGAACTGAATAACTATGCAACTAGTTGTAAGCTTTAATTTTCACAAACAAAAAATTGAAATCCAGCAATTTTTGCTTGCAGAAAACTCAAGAAAGACTGAAGATTATCTAGGATTATTATTCAAAGGCATTCGCCAATATTGTATTCTAGAGTCTTTAGTCAGGTCTAGATTCATGGAAGGTTACTGGCACATAGACAGCGGGATGTCTTTTTCTGTTGCACTATAAATGGGAATTTTCAGCCAACCAGATGATTTGCCAGTTCTTTGCTAATTTCATCACAAATCTCCTATTCTTTTACAGAATTTAGGTATAATAATTTGATTTAGTTTTAAAAGCATTAAAACAAAGTAAAATTATTAATAATTGCCTGTAGAAATTCTGATACAAGTACTAATTTGCTACTTTACTACTGCAACTACCACTATTTCTTTCTACAGATGTGTATATTTTTGAACACTAAGAAGCAGAAGGCAAGGGAATGTCACAAATCTGAGTATGCCTGACAATTTGTTGCTGAGTAGCAAATGCTATACCAACACCAAATTATGGCAAAAGACTGCCTGACTGTCTGAAGTATGCCTTCAGGGCAATAGAGAATCTTTCTCTTTCTAACATTCCCTCATACAAATCGTAATTAAGGAAAATGTCGTTACAAGTAGAACATTTATGATAATGTTTTGGTAGATATTTGGCATGAGCCTTTCCACATAGCAGACTTTCAAATATATCTAGTCATGGTACTGAATTACTTTGGACAGTACTGTGCCTTAGTTTTAAAGATTATTGGTTAGAAGTGTATTTCCCTTTTCAGAAAAAAAAAAGTGTTAGGAAAAACTGTGTGGCCATGGCTGGTCAACTCAAGTGAATGAATTTATTTGTTATAACAGTTTCACTAACAAAGGAACTCAGCACTGTAATGCTTTGTACTGACAAGTACTGGTGCTATCTTCTCATATTCTGAAAAGAAACGAAAGAGAGCGAGAGGAAGAAGAAATGAAGGAAGGATGAAAGAGAAGCAGGCAGGAAGTCAGAAAAGGAAGAAAGGAAGATTAATGATCAGAAAACTTATTACAATACACATATAGTGATGAATTAAACTGAAACGTTTGACTTCGTATCCTCACTGTGTAATCAATATGAGAGAATAATATGTACTTTTAATAAAAAAACTTAAATATATCCTCCAGAATTATCTGTTAGATTTTCAATCTGACCAGGCACATTCTTTGTTTGTTTCTCTTGGGTTTTTTCCCCCTCCATATGCTGCTCGAACCCCTTTTATTTCTCATGAGAAAACTGATATCTTAGTTTTCAGCTTTTGTCCCTACACCACCTTCACTCTCAGCCAGGCTGTTGTTCTCTTTTTATCCTCTACCTGAATAAAGCTCCTAACTCTTTTCCTATTCCATGCATGTACTGCGTATCATTGAGAGGAACATCTCAGGTCATTGAATAACAGGGTCCTACTTCTACATTCAACTGTGCTATACAAAGCTACTAAAAAGAAATCACCGTTTATTTTACAATCTATTAGATTATTAATTACACAGCATGTAGTTCTTAAACCACTGATGGAAACTTTCACATTTTCCAGTTTATACATTCTCCATGGAAGGCTCATGTCTACATACTTGTGCACTAGCACTTTTTTCTTTTCCTCTAAACTCAATATCTCTACAGAAACTGTTGTGTCTTTTCCCTCAAAGCTAAGGATGGTAAGATCTTTTTTCCTTCAATAAACAGTTTTCTGCACCTTTTAGATTAATCTCTCAGCAACTCTTTCTACAAGACTATAAGTCTACCCAGAGTTCTAGCTGAACTTCCTACCAGCACTAACAGAATTGCAGTGCTTCACTACTCATTCCAGTGTAATTTGTGTTTTCCCGTTCTTGAGCTGTAATGATCATGTTGTAATATTTAACTAATAAGGATATCTTTTTCTCCTCTATTTTTTCTAGTTGATGGGACTTTAAAAAAGAAATTTCTGCACTTTTTTTCCCCAGGGCTTGTCCAGCATATTATTGTTAGGCTGCCTTTTTTTTGGGAATGAGATCATGATTCCGCTCTATACATGACCTAGAACACCAAATCACATAAATCAAAATTTCTGTGCTATTCACATCAGTTTAACTCTTTAACCATTACATAAAGAACCCTGTTATGTCATGGCAACCTCTAGCACGGAGGTGTTAGGGTTTCTCAGGAGAGTGTTCCTACTATTATTCTTTTCTTAAAATAATAAACCAGCATATTTTGTTCAAGACACAATGTTAAAAATACCTGCATCGAAAATATCCCCAAAAAGAAAGCACACATGTATAGCCTGAGATAGACATACACACAGTGGGGAAAAAAAAAAAAAATCTATCTGAAAGTTGAAGTCTGGGAAAGAGTTGAGCAGAAACTCGATGCAGTAATAGAAGCATAACGGGCATCAAGATATTGTAGTATTACACAGAAGAAATAATCACTCACATATGGCTTTAGATCTCACAGTTTCCTAAAAAAAAGTGCTGTTCAAATTGCAAGGTCTTGCAAATTTTATGCTGAAGTCTATCTTCTTAGTAAGATAGCGTGCACAGTTTACAGTTTATTAATATCTGTTGATTATAATTTAAAAGTGAACAAACAAGTGCACAACTTCATATTTTGATGACTTTATACTTGCTAAGCCAGTGAGAAGGACTTTATATTAAGTTTGTTGGGGAGTAACGATCAAAGTATGATGAGAAATGGAAACATGGATGGCTTGTGGAAGTACAGGGGACACCTCTGTGAGATACGGGAATGACGGTGCTGTCTTGGGAGGTTTGTTGCTGCTGGGAGGCTTTTATCTGGGATGATGTGGAGAAAGTGTTGAGGATCAGCAAGCCCTTGTGCTGTTAGCCCTTTCTGATCACCCATGTGGGCACCAGCAATACTCTTGGGTTGGCCCTTAGCACGGCAAGAGTGACTGCAGAGCTCTGAGGGTGACATAAAGGTATATCATACAAAGGCACAGGTGATATCTCCTTGACTTTTTCGGTGAAGAGGATCCACCTCAAGTACACATATGAAAATGTAGGTGACTCAGCAGACACTAGGAATTAGAAGCCTGGCCACAGCTGTAGACCTATGATTTCCCTTAGATTACAGAGCTGTGGTAAAGACAGCTCACATGCCTGGAGCGTGGTGATGGATGGAAGAGGGTTTCCTAGTGAGGACAGGCAGGAAAGGTGAACGGGACAGGTAGGGCACTACCCTAGGCAGAGAGCTAAACGCTGAGAACATGACATGGGTGGTGAATCCATGAAGGACTTATGGGTAAGAACCAGAGGACAGATGACTGAGACAGGCACCATAACGGGTGTCTACTACAGGTCACCAGATCAAGAAGAGGACTTAGAATAAACCTCTTCAGACAACTGAAGGACACCTTGTAAAACCACAGGTGTTTATATAATAGGAGACTTTAACTATTCTAACATCTGTGGGAAGAGCAATGTGGCAGGCACAAGTAATGTGGATGATTCTGAGCTGACTAGACAAGTCACTCTCTGGACCTGTTGTGTGCTATCCTATTGGTTAAGCTCAACCATGAGCCTTCAGTCCCTGCCTGAGCTAATGATGTAGGTATACCACTGCCAGCTCTTTCTCCATCTCTGTCTCCTGGATGGGCCTTGAACCCATGCTTTATAGGTGTTTCCAGCCCAGTGTCTGTCTCTTGTTTCTTCCTGGACTCCCTGGATGGGTCGTGGTTCATCCCTTGCCTGAAGTTGCCATCACTATCCTGCTCATCTTGCCCTGCTGGGGCAATGTGGGGCTGCCATAAAAGACAATAAAACATGTTTCTATAAAAACATTAGCAACAAAAGGAGGACTAAGGAGAATCTCCATCCTTTATTGGATGTGGGGGGAAACATTGTGACAATGGATGAGAAAATGCTGAAGTACTTAATGCCTTCTTTGCCTCAGTCTTTAGTAGTAAGACCAGCTGTTCTGGGTACCCAGCCCCCTGAGCTGGAAGACAGGGACGAGGAGCAGAATAAACCTCCGTAATCCAAGGGGAAAAGGGTAGTGACCTGCTACACCACTTAGACACACACATCTATGGGGCCGGATGGGATCTACCCAATGGTACTGAGGAAGGTGGTGGAAGTGCTCACCAAGCCACTTTCCATCACTTCTCAGCAGTCCTGGCTGACCAGGGAGGTCCTAGTTGACTAGAGGTTAGCAAATATGATGTCAATCTACAAGGGCCAGGAGGAGGATCTGGGGAACCACAGGCCTGTCAGCCTGACCTTGGTGCCAGGGAAGGTTATCGAATAGATCATCTTGAGTGCCATCACGTGTCACGTACATGACACCCAGGTGATTAGGCTCAGTCAGCACGGGTTTATGAAAGGCAGGTCCTGCTTGACTAATCTGATCCTCTATGACAAGAGGATTCGCTTAGCAGAACGAGGGAAAGGTTGTGGATGCTGTTTACTTGCACTTTAGTAAAGTCTTTGACACCATTTGCCACAGCGTTCTCCTGGAGAAACTGGCTGCTCACGGCTTGGACAGGTGTACTCTTTGCTGGGTAAAAAACTGGCTGGATGGCCATCACGAAAAAATTGTGGTGAACATAGTTAAATCCAGCTGGTGGCCAGTCACAAGTGGTGTTCCCCAGGGGTCAGTATTGAGGTGAGTTCCCTTTAATACCTTTATCAATGACCTGGACGAGAGGATCAAGTGCAAGCTCAGTAAGCTTGCAGATGACACGAAGTTGCGTGGGAGTGTTGATCTGCTTGAGGGTAGAAAGGCTCTACAGAGGGGACTGGACAGGTTGGATAGATGGAGTAGGGCCAACTGTATGAAGTTCTAGAAGGCTCAGTGCTGGATCCTGAGCTTGGTTCACAACAACCAACGCAACGCTATAGGCTTGGGGAAGAGCGTCGGGAAAGTGGCCCAGTGGAAAAGGATCTGGGGGTGTTGGTCAATAGCTGGCTGAATATGAGCTGGCAGTGTGCCTGGGTGGCCACGAAGGCCTGATATCAGCATCCTGGCTTGTACCAGAAACAGTGTGGCCAGCAAGACTAGGGAGGTGATTATCCCCCTGTACTTGGCACTGGTGAGGTCGCACCTTGAATACTATGTTCCATTTTGGGCCCCTTACTGTAAGAAAGACATGGAGGTGCTGGAGCTGGTGCAAAGAAGGGCAATGAAGCTGGCGAAGGATCTAGAGCAGAATTCTTATGAGGAGCAGCTGAGGGAACTAAGGTTGTTTAGTCTGGAGAAAAGGAAGCTGAGGGGAGACCTTATCTCTCTCTACAACTACCTGCAAGGAGGTGGTAGTGCGGTGGATGTCAGTCTCTTCTCCTGAGTAACAAGTGATAAGACCAGAGGAAATGCTTCAAGTTGCACCAGGGGAGGTTTAGATTCGATATTAAGATATATTTCTACACTGAAAGCCTGTCAAGCACTGGAACAGGCTGCCCAGGGAAGTTGTTGAGCAACCATCCCTGGCGGTATTTAAAAGATGTGTAGATGTGGTGCTTAGGGACATGGTTTAGTGGTGGACTTGGCAGTGCTAGGTTAATGGTTGGACTTGATGATCTAGAAAGGTCTTTTCCAATCAAAATGATTCTACGATTCTCTGTGGCCCAAAGGGACACCTCTGTTTGTCTTGGGGCCACGTCCAACTGGTGGCTCGTCCTCTGCTGAGGGCATCCCTGATGGAACTTACATGCCTCGGTTGTTATTCTCTGTGAGCCATAAAAATAATTGTTATGCTATGAGGTAGTTCTGGTAAGACACCACTTCTTGGCAAAGAGTGCAAAGTATCTTGGCAATAAAGGACATGACAGTAACTTCAGAATAACATAAATCTAATTTAGATCTAAGAAAATCACTTTGGTAAATCCACCTCATTGGTGTTGACCAAATATCCTTTCATGCAAAAGTGGTAAATCAGAAATACAAAGACTCAGGAAAAAATAATGTAATTTGACCTAAGATGTGGAGATTACTATGTGTTAAAGTAAGATTTGTATAGTATGTTACAACTTTATCTAGTTTCACAAAGTCTTGTTTCTAAACATTCAAGCAAACAACTAAATATAAACACTACATCGTGAACAGGATAATTTTTCACACTCCTCAGTCTGGGAATACCAAAACCATTTGTCACTTTAGCTGTTCTTCCCTCATGAGTAGCAAAGACCTGGTTCACTTCTAAACCACAAAGTCTTCTAACCTACTTCCTATTTTTAATTGCTTTCACATTTAATGAGACACAGCTTTGAAGGCACTGGTTTGCTTCAGGAACTTTTATTGCTCAAGAATGACCTTTGTATATCTCTCAGATAGAGTCAGTTCCTTAGATACAACTAAGTTACGAAAAATTATGTATTCAGTTTTTCAATCATGACTTTGCTCTGAAGATTCTTACATTTAAGGACTATTCTTCCTGAAACAGATTTGTTTTCATCCAAAAAAATCTCTTTAATTTTCTACTGATGAACATGACAGAGTGTGTTCTATGGCATAACTTCAGACTCTTTGCGGCAGATGCACCTGCCATGACAAAGACTTAACAAAAGACCAGGGCTTTCCAAAAGACTTTACAAAAACCAGAGCTGCCCAAAAGACCTGATAAAACAGAGGCTTTCCAACTTACACATTTACACAAGACCTATAGATTAAAACTATAGCAGAATAGAAAGATATATTTCAGACTTGTTTTTAATCTAACATTAATAACTATTCTCATTGTGTCTACGGGAGACCATTAAATGGTCATAAAGACATAGAAAATTAAAACATCTGGAATGTAATATTCTGCTTTGTGAACTATCTGTAGAATATGTGTTCCATTAATCTTGTACAAGTAGTCCTGCACTTTAAAATGACGTCCCACCTAGCATGTATGGCATGCCAGGAGAGCCATCTTACACAACCAGTGAGAATCAGGTTCTCAGACTTTATGCTTTGGTGCAAAATCTGCAGTCTATGACAAACTGTCAGGTGGTGTCTCACAAAGGATATTAACACAGATTACTTAACTTCACTAAGTATAATTCTGATAAATTCTAAGAGAAAAATGTACATAATATGGGAATTCAAATATGCAAAAATAAGAACAAGCATACAAATTTAACACACATACAAAATATATAAGTAAGTGTAAGAGAACACTCTGAATAGCAGGCAGCATGTTAACCTTTGGTTTTATTAGAGAAAGATTCTATCTCATAGAAAATGTGTATTTGTATTTTAGTGTATTTGAAATTCTGGACAGATATAAATACTGATTTTGGACAAGCTATTTGTGTTAATTGAAAAATGAAGAAGGAAATATTACTAAAAATATTGGAAGCTTTATATCATTTTGAAAGAAACATATCTAAGTTAGTTTGATTCTGTGTAAATTGATTACCAGAAGGGGGTAACTGCTAGAATTCCTTAGCAATACAAAGTCTCAGTATGAAAGCAGATAAATTGTAGCATAGGACAGAGAAATAAGTCCTATCTAAGCCTGGAAAGACTGTTAAGGAGCACTTTTGCTACAGGAAATGGAGAGAAAGACATACTACCTAATGGATTAAATTGAAATTGTTCAGGCCTGCAATACTCTTGGGAGAAGAAAAACAGACAAAACTAATAATGAACAGTTAGCCTAGTAACAACATCTTCAAAATAAGGAAGTTAGCTATTACAATGAGGACAAAGTAACATAGTGAAGAAATGAGAAATGTGTAAAGGTGAAAAAAATAAAAACAATACAGAGGGAAAAAGAAATATTCAACATTTTATGAAACAAATTACAGATGAGTGTAAGAAGGACTAGGGTTAAGGTAAAAGCTAAAACCTTACTAATTCCATGGACAGGCAGACACTAGTTGACTTGAGTGACTTTCGTATTATTGTATTATAGAGTGACACCTTTACTAAGAATACAAACACATAACTAAGAGCACTTAGTTATATAGCTGTCATGTAACCTTATACCAGTTTGTTATTACTTTTTAATTTGTGATACTTATGCAATTAATTCTTTGAGAAAATAATTTCTTCAGAATTACCTGTTCCAGTTACTCCCAAACAAGGTACAAAGCTGGACATTCAGTTACAGGGAATTTGAAATTGGTAGCTGTTCTCTTTTCAGATAATGTTAACATTTACTGAATGAATCATCCAACTCTTCTCAGATTCTGGCTGCTAAAAGATAAGGAAACTATTGTAATGATGCCTGTTTAATAGAGACAAGCTGGGTAAAAAATATGATGTGAAAATATGATGACCATGTTATCGAATCTCATTATCAGTACATTATCACATAAAGATTAAATTTACTGAAAAATAATGTCACATATAGCCAGCTATTTGAGGGGTTTATTTATTCTGTTTTTAACATTAGAACACATTTACCAGATAATGTTAGCTCTTAAAAGGAAGTTTTTGAGGTGACAGCCTTCCTCCAGGAAGTCTACTGTCATGAAAAATTTCCAAATATCTGAAAAGAAAGAATTTGCAATGTTTAGTTAACTCGCTGTAGGACTTTCAGGCAAGATTTGTAATCCCAGCTACTAAAATAGTTGTTTTTATATTTCTAACTGGGTCAGCATAACGTGATAAACTCTATATTAAAATTTGGCAATCCCATTTCTTGGATTAAGATGTATATTAATTTACCAGTTTAAATAGCTGTTTTACTGCTTTCAGAGAATGTTAGTATTGTCTCAATAATTTTTCTGTTACTCACATTATACTTTATTTCAGGTCTTTTTATTTAACTATATGTAGAGTTTTTAAAGATAATTGCAATGATGGATAAATGTATTCAGATTGTGAAAACATCACAATAAAAAAAATAAAATAAGTCCACTGTCATGGTTTAAAACTGGGCTGGCTATTAAACAGATGACAGATGTGCTTTGTTAACCTCCTCCCTCCCCAAAAGGGGAAGGGAAAGAGAAAAGGCAAAGAGAATTATGGATTGGAAAAGTTAGACCAGCATTATTCTAACTATAATAATAAAGTATAATAATAATAATAATAGAAAAACATAGTAGTGAAATACATACGAAACCAAAATCGAGCTCCCCTGGATGATGATCACATTACCTGGATGCTGCAAGGCAGACCCTGGGAAAGTTCTGGGCTGGACTCAGCAGCAGGCAGGAACTGGATTCAGGAATGCACGGAACGGGATCGAAAGTAGATGAATCGGACAGAGTCCTCCTAGGACTCTGGCCATAGAATAAGAGAGTTTGACCCTCATGATCCCTCAACCTTATGCAGAGTATGACGCATATGGGATTGAATACTCCATTTGGTTAGTCTTGGGTCACCTGTTTGACCCACTCTTCCCCACTGCATGGTTGCAGGTGTCACCCTTTCTCCTCTAATTTGTGGTGCATAAGAAAGTTAGTAGAAGCAAACATCAACCTTGGTTTCCACAGGAATAAGTATAAGCAAGAGCCTTTCTGCATACCATTCGTACTCATATTCCAGCACTACCTATTAACATCAGGCCTTATCATTGCTGGAAGCAGCTACTGTCTGAAAAACATACAGTGAATTTCAGAGAATGCAACTTCTCAGAAGAGACTTAACTAACAAAGTGACTAAAAGAAAATTGGTTCCGTTTTAGCCCAAACCAGGACATCCTCACAAAATGAAAAGATTACTGAAAAAAGGATAATAGGTCACTAGAGAGAAAAGAGTGAAAGAAGGAAAAAAACAAAGAAAGAGGAAAAGATGAGGTAGGAAAGTCTGTGTATCTACATCACTCAAACACACCAAAACCATTACTTTCAGTAGTTTCATCTTTTTTCTTTCTTTAAGTTTTCTGTTTCTCCAGTAGCCACCATGCAATTAACCTAAGTCTTTCTTTTATAGTTTTTCCAGGACATTGAGATCTGTCTTCTTTTTAGTGTATTTAGATTCTTACATCATTCTCATTTACATATGTATGTTCTTCAATATTGCCCCTAAATTCAGTGATTGAAAGGCTGTTAAACTGAAATGGGCTCAGTTTATATCAGAATTGTCCTCTGAATAAGGCAGAGACTGATAAATGTGTGGCTGATGAAAAGACAGTGAGGAGAAAGCAGCTATGGGATGCAGGAGTAGATGGTCACTATCTAGCTCTTCTTTATAGAGACATATGAAAATCAATAGTGAGAATGTCTTTGGTTTTCTCACCTCAAACCTTTGAGTTATGAAAATTGTGGTGCCAGAATGGGCAATAGATTTAATGTACATCATTTCTTCATTGGTTAGTTCTACCAGATCATGGAAGAAGTAGCTCTCTTGAATTGGGCTTTAGAAATTCAATAAATTTTCATTCCTTGTCTAGCACTCATCTAAAAAAAAAAAAAATCTAACAAAAAAATCCATCAAGAATGCACTGTAATCACAAGAGTGAGAGTTCTCCAAATATTCTATGTGTGCTTCTGTGGGATTGTTTGGAACTAGAAGTTTGGCTACTTTCAAGCTAAAAAGAATATTCTATTTTACATTTTGGAGGATCAGAGGCTACTTCGCCCAACAACATACACTACGTAGAGAAAGTAAGTGTGAGCCTACACTGTAAATTCGAGATCAAAACCCCAAAATTGGGAAATTTTACATCTGAACATATAATTCTAGAGCCTCTCTGAATGTGAGAGGAGAATGCAAAAGAACTTTTCATGTGTTCATTCTTCCCATAAGATTTTGGGTTATTTTGGGTATAAGAAATGCAAGATGATACAAAATTACTTCCATCATGGAACCACTTTGGATTAGAGGATTAAAACTAGCACTGTACAATACCACCTAACTGTGCAACAAAGAAGAGAAATGAGCCAGTTAGAAAAGTAGACTTGCATATATTATAAATTATTCCATTAGTTTCTATATATTAAATCCACATAGAAAACAACTAGAATCAAAACACATTGCTAATATATTTAATTTAACTCAAAAAAAACACTGAGTAGAATAATGAATAGCGACATGAAAACTTTAATTTGCAAGACAGCCAGAAAACAGATAATGCAATTTGCAGAGGAAGAACTTCAGTAGCATCTAACTCTTCTAGCCCCATGCTGAGCCTATTGTTCCATATTGAATCAGAGGGAAGAGCAGCTCCTGCTAAACTACTAATACCATTCTCTGTAGCACTTTATGTACCTCGGAGGTCACCGAATCAAGTAATCTGTCTGAAGCTGTTTAGCTTCTTAGATTTAACAAGATCAGAAGTCAAGGTAGTCTGACTGCAAGCCATTAGAGAAGCTAATATAACACACACTGGTGATTGAGGTTAATTTTATACCTGTCATGAGATCTCACAAAAAGTAATCTAACCATTACTGCAAATTGCTGTACAATGACTGAGTGTTTCCAAGAAAGGAATACAATTTTAAGGTGCTGTGATTTGCTGCACAGCCTCTGTTTGTGTGAAATAAAGCAGGATCACCACTGTACTTTTACCAAGGAGACATGAGAGAGTAAAAATACTTCTTTCCTCCTAGATTGCTGGTCAATGCTTCAGTGAAATTGAAAATGGGTACATGTAAGAACTATAATCAGAAAATATGAAAACAACTTTTGATGAACTAATGTATTAGACACAAACCCACAAAAGCATGTGCACTATGCAGCACATCATCTTACTAATTAAATAAATATTCTGTGGGTCATTAATTTATTGATGGAAAGACTTCATGTGGGATCAAAATATAATATTTTTTTCATAACGAAGACATAATTTAGCAACATTTTAGAAGAAGTATGGACAACTGATAAGATATTAAAGGAACAACAGTGACAGCAGACTAGAAGTTATGAAGACAAAAAAATTACTTAATTTCACTTACCTTTAAAATTTACAATGCAGTTATGTGTACATTAATTATTTATTAATAAATTTGAAGTTGCTTTTTCTGTATATAATTATTTAACTTTCAGTTAAGATTAATTCTGAAGACAGCTAGCAACATGGTATTTTTCTGACATTTCAAGAGTTGTATGATATTATATATTCTTTGCCTATTTGGTAGAAAAATTACTTCTTCCCTAAGCTCTGGAAAATTTCACCCCTCATAGAAGCTCAAAATTATTTCATCTAGCTATGTAGAATTACAACTTTTGTTTCTGTTCCTTGATACATATTTTCTATTATGTGTCAAGGCTCTTAAAATTACAGTGGACTATTACCATATAAAAAAGTAAGGGGCTGCAAAAAGTTTTTTAGACACTCAAAATGCAGATGGCAATAATAATTTCTCTGAAGACCTTGCTTTCCAAACACAGAGAAAAGAGCTGAAAACCACATACAAGACTTGAATACCAAAAAAAAAGAACGATCTAGCAAAGCTTTACTCCCCAATTACTTCCAAACCTGTGTTTTATACAGTGTTTCGGCAGAAGGGAGGGTGTCATCTTCAAAGCCAGTATGTTTGTGGAGGAAATTAATGATGAATAGCAAAACTAGACTGGCCAAGTAGGGCTTTACAAAGAACTATGAAAGCAGACGAAAGATATTAAAAAGAATTTTAAAAATGATAAAGAGAGGCAAGAAGAAAAGCATAGCAATTTTTTTTCTTACATTCAAGAGAATTTAAAGGAGAAAAAGAAGTCAAATATTAATAAAGGTATAGACTGAAGAAAAGATAGAATCGATAGAGAAAAGAACAAGAGAACTGGTGAGATGACTAAAGTTGGAGGTAATAATGTGAAAACACGACAAGAAATAAAATGCTAATTGTAAGAAAGACATTAATGAGAACTTGAGAAAACTGCTGTGAACTAATACAACATCAAGAATAATTCAGAATAGCAAGACTGAATGGACCAAATTAGAGGTTGGAATTGGAGGAGAAAGAAGGATGAAAAATGAAGGAGTTTGTTACCAAAACTCATAGAACAGAATTTTATCACTTAAAGGCAGAATAGGAAACATGCCTGGTTTTATATTATCTGCTCATGTCCTCATTATATTTAATTTAGAACAAGAGGTTATTGCCAGGCAGATGGCCCAGTATTGGATATGACCATGTGGAAGACTTAACATGATGACTCACTGACCCAGATGTTGCACACTTTGGTTTCTGTAGATAATGGTAATTTAATTTGTTGAATCATTCCACTGATATAGCAAGTTTCCGGTTTAGGGGATTTTTTTTTCTGTAGTACAGTGGCTCCAATGTCCTGTCAGAGAAATACTCCAGCAACGGACATTGTTGAAATCACCCAGTAAAATACAAAACCAAACATACACAATGCATGCTAGCCATTGTACACTCTGTCAGGCTGTGGCTTAGTGAGTAAGAGACCCTACAGTAAGCTGCAAACAATGAGGTTATCCCTTAAAGCATTTTGGAGTTTTTTTTGCAGGTGTTTAACTCCTTAGCTCAAAAGGAGATACTAGTCATCATTCATTCAAAGATCACTCCACTGTAGTTTGTCATAATAACTGCTCTGATTCAAAAGCCAGTCATCAGCCAACTTCTGGTCCTATTTAAGATATTTGTGCTAAATATATCTTTTAATGTACAGATACATAGATTTAGTAGTCTATCAGTATAGATAACATTGGAATCCTACAACGGTGTATTACATCTTTTAACTAGGTAATTCTGCTTTTGGTTTTCTGTTTAAAAATGTTTCAAACATGCAAGTTGCTATTAATTTTAAGAACATCTACAGAGCCTAATTTTCCTCTCTTACTGATGTTCATGAATCAGCTGTCAAGTGTACTCAAACCTTATAAATGTCATATTCAGGAAAAGAATCAGACTAGCAGCAGAGGTGTGAACATTAAAAACAATGCTTATGTATGCCTCTAAAAAGCTTTGTAATCAAAATTCCTTAGCACCATATATGAATATCTCAACAAACTTTTAAACAGGTAAAAGCTGTCATAGGTTAAGTAGGAATTAATACATTCAGAAACTAGATCTTGTTTTTAATGAAATACCCAAAAATAGATCCAGAACTGTATCAGAAAAATCATTTCCATTAACAACAATAAGCTGTCCAAAAGGAACTCCATACAACTTCAAAACCCTGCTATATGGCAAAGGACAACATTTGAGGACTACAAAGTCCGGCTTCTGAAATTAACTGGCAATATGTTACGTCCAGAGACAGCTGCTAGCTGTCATCTCAGTGAAGGTTTTGCTGATAATCTTTGGGGACTATTAAACCCAGAAATATTCAGACAGGTTATTTCATGTTTAAGTGCTGCATTTGTGTCAGTTATCCAACAGATTCCACAAACCATTCAGATTGTAAAGGTCTTTTTATATTTTTTGATAGAATGCTTTCATATAAGGAATCATTATCTTTTACGTAAAAACGTTAGTGCCTGTTTATCAGTATTTCTTCTTGAAGTCATGACTGTGATATATACAAACAGTTAAATAACAAAAAATATATAAATAGAAAAACCAGATGAATCCAAAGTTTTGTAAGCAAAACCAGAACAATCCAAAGTTTGACTGATATTTGATAAGAATTTTCTCCTGTGATAAACAACTTTTATTTTAAAAAAGCTGTAAATAAAATTGGAAATATTGTTTGTAGTGCTTCTAGGCTTACAAGTTAAAGGGATGATACTGTGTAAACTACAACCTGACCATGGTTTTTGCTCAACATATTGAACAAACCAACAAATGTATTAAAAAATTTCTGGATTTTTGTTTTGTTTTTTCTTTGACAATGTGTTGGATCTGTGTGGCAGGGCTTTGGTAACAGGGGAAGGGACTACACAGGCAGGTGGACCCTGTAAGAAGCTGCTTGAAGCTTCCCCAGCTAGAAGTTCGCCTCAGGCTAAGGCTGAGCCATTTGGAGACAGCAGATGCGCATCTACGATAACAGGACAAAGGAGTGGCCCTTAAGATAAGCAGCAGATGAAGGATGGGTATATGAGCAAAACACCTATGCAGATACCAGGAGTCAGTGAGGAAGAAGGGGGGCAGGTGGCCAGAGCACAGATTCCTCTGCAGCCTGTGGGGAGAGGCCAGACTGTGCCCCTGCAGCCTATGGAGGATCAAGGTGGAGCAGCCCATGAAGGACCATGCAAGGCAGAGATGGACCTGCAGCCCATAAGGGACCACAGAGGAGAACAGAGGTATCTGCAGCCTGTGAAGGACCCCACGTCTGGGGATTTGCCTCCTCCTTAAGTAGACCATGACTCCGTGGGCAGCCTCTGCTGGGTTGGTACGTTCCTGAGAAACAGCATTGCAAGGGAAGGACTCACATCAGAGGAGTTTGTGGGGGATTGTCTGCCATGGGAGGGACCCTGTGCTGGAGCAGGAGATGCATGCGAGGAGCCCTTCCTGCCTGAAGAGGAAGGAGCAGCAGCAACAACTTTTGGTGAACAGACTGCACCCCCCATTCCCTGTCCCCCTGAGCCTCTGAGGGGGGAGGAGGGAGAGACTTCGGGACTGAGGGGACTTGAGCCCAGGCAGGAGGGTCAAGACAAGGGATGAAGGGTATTTATTTGTGTTTTAAGATCTGGCTTTTTGTGTCTCCTTATCCTACTCTGCTTTTATTGATAACTAATTAAATTGAATATTTTTTCCCTAAGATTAGTCTGGTTTTGCCTGTGACTGTAATTGGTGAGTGTACCTTCCCTGTCCTTGTCTCTACCCACCAGGTTTTGTTACATTTTTTCCTCATCCCAGCATGGGAAGGAGGAGTGAGCGAGCGGCCGTGTGGTTTCTTGTTGCCGACTGGGCTCAAACCACAACAGAAAAGGTGGTGGATAAGAAAGTTACATAATATAGCATGATTAATGGGATGGAATTAAGAGAAAGCTGAACATCAGGTTAGTGTGCTGTGTAAAATTCTGTTACCAAACAATCTTTTTTTGGGGTAATAACAAATAGTCCTGGAATATGAACATACACAGGTATAATTAAGGAAGTGCTTATGCAAACCATAACTCCAGTCACACGATGTATGCTAGGAACAATCTTAACCCTGATATTAAAGCAGTAGTCATCGTTGTGGCATTTTGACACATGATGTGCTACTTATGTATTAATTCCTAAATGAAATACAGGAAAGTGAGATTTTCTTTAGTTTGTTTGTCATGATGATTGCCACACAGAAAATAAAAGTTAAAATTTCAACTCTGTTAAATATTTAACTGGTACTTGGGACAACCCCAGTATAAGAAACAGAACAAGTCATAGCAGAATAGCATATAGTGTGTAAAGTATTCACCAGGACTGCTGGAGGCTAAGGTTGCCGTTGTTTGAAAGAACCAAAACAAGGTCCAAATGCACTTAAACTAGTAGGACACTGGCAACTCTGAAACTGACCTTTGAAATCTTCTAATGTCAAAGCTATACTGCATTTTATTCTCTGATTTTGACTAAAATATCCCCTCTAATCTGGTATGAGTATTCCAAATTTTATTATAAATTTTCAAGTAATTTTTGTGTTAGAAAAATCATGATTTTCTTGTCTGTTACTCTTTCATGTATTGGGAAATGATATCAAGAACTACTACTGAAAGGAAAGCTGTATATTGAAAATGTGAGGGAAGGTTGTTAGGACGCTGGTGTAATCAGGAGAGAAAGAGTAAAAACAGCAAAATAAATTATCAGAGATTTGGAAGAAACAGACAAATGCTTAAATAATTCCTGGATAACAATGTCAAAGGCCTGGGTTCATCCCATCTAATTTAAGATTGTAGACAAGCTACACAAGGCAAATCTGGACCACAATGAAAAGGAAAGCTTAGAGTTTCAAAACTAGCACTGCTGTGGTCCTTGTAATGTGTAGCAGGTAGATAACTGAAAAGATATGAAAATAAGCAGATGACAAACAATTAATTAGGTTCTTCAGTCTTCACTATGATTCTGAGAAATTCCAATGATGCAGCTAGGCAACAATGTGACAAATTCTGATCTTCAAGATAATTTTGTTGACACATATTTTATTATTCTGGAATGAATCTTCTTTCCTAAGTAGAAAGATTGATGAACTGTGCTGTAGATAATCAGTCAAATGCTGTAATTTTTATCTTTAAGTGTTCTTCAGGAATTTACATACATTTTTATCACCTTTTTTCCATCCTGAAAAAATTTAGTTTTTAGTTAGATGGACAACATTAGGATAACCATAAAAGCTTGTGCACACTCTGACAATGTGCATTGCAAAGAAATAAGTGTTACAGCACTTTTTCAAATTATCTTTAAGCTGTGAGGAAGGTTAATTTGCACACATGGAATTTACTGTGTTAAAAAGCATGAGTACACTGCACGTTATGAGAACAGGATTTAATTTTATGTAACAGCTTTTACAACTAAGATATTCAACATCATAAAAAAGTCAGCTGCTATCTACCAACTGTATAGAAAGAGACATTACAGATTTGTTCTAGAATCTTAAATTAGCATGGTTTCTATCATTTTATTTTCTGTCCTCAAAGAGAGTATTATAAATGGCTTCAGATGTAATTAAAGAAAATTGTTATATTAATTCTCTATTTGGAGAGTTACAATTCAGTCTTTTGGTGAAGTATAAGACTTCTGTCATATCACATTATAAGATTAAGCTTGAGTCTGAGTTTATAGTATGATAGGAAATTTGAATTGATAGGTCTCTCCAATACCAAGGCCTGGAGAAATAGCATATTTGTGTTATACAGCTCTTTGGTTATCTAAAAATCATGAAACTTGATCAGGATTTGGGCATGAAATTTCCTTTCTTTTTGATTCTGGAATAACAACATTTGTTGTTATTCAAAGACAATTTCCCAACAGACACAGAATTTAACAGAATATCCTTTATTTTCTCCACATTATTTGCAAGACCAAAAGAAAAATAAGAATGGGATAGAAAGCAAATTTTCTATCAGTTACAAGTTCACGGGAAATACATTCAAGCTACCTCTCTAAGGGTCCTACTGTTGACTGCAAGTCTTCCTACACTGTATTTTGTGTACCCATATCCACCATAGACACTTTCTTAGAACACAAAGGCCTTAGACAGTCAATTTCAGGGGAGCTTTCCTGAGTATTTGTAGTGCATTACATCACCTGCTGAGTGGAGGGAAACCGTGACGCATTTGTGTTATCCTAAACCTTTGATCCTTTACAAGGTTCAAACTCTGGAGTGGCATTTTGTCCATCAAGGGTATATGGAGTTGAGTAATAAAATGCAGAAATCATGATAACTTTTATGTTTCCATTAATTTGAGGCATCATTCTTGGAAATAAAGAATCAGCCTAAGTGGAGTTGATAAGGTCTCAGGAATCCATGGTGTAAGTTATAGTATTGTGGCTCCTTAGATTGATTTCACTATTGTCCAAGTAGCACTTTAAAGACAATGATAGTTGTCATGAATCGAGCAGAAATAATGACTTATTTTGTGTATTTTCTGGAATACTTTTAGGAAGAGAAATCCCAAGAATGTAAAATGAGATTTGTGAGCTCAGAGGAGGATGAAATTCCAATAAGAAAAAAATCGTAATGAAGTAAACTATGTAATAAAGTCAATAACTATATGACTTAGTACAATAAACTTGGGACTTCAAAAGAAATAAATTGTACTAAAGCTTTCACATACTAATTAATAGAACAGAATTCTATGAGTCATAGGAAGTGTATTACCATAATTACAAAAACACCCACTTATCTCATCAAAACAACCTGTAATATGATTATCAGCTCACGTGAATTAGTGATGTCTGTTTCTCATATAGTACAGGAAATCTTATATGAAAATACTAATTACAACCATTGCAATGGAAAAGGCATTGGTATTTTTATTTTTTCACTGTTTTAAATAGAAGAACTTTCTTTTAACAAGAGAGTAAGAAATGAGTTTTGATTAGTATCTACAAAGGTGTCATCTTAGTTGCATCTACTTAGATGTAATTTTTTAAAATGTTTTTTTAATTTACATTGAATAACAAACACCTTATACAATTTTTGTTTGCTCTCCTAAAGCCATGTTGCTGAATCTGTTTCTTCAGGGAGCCTTTCTATTGATTATACTCCTCATGGCACCACCCACACCAGACATCTCAGTACTGCTGGTGTCTAGACACCAAAGTGGAAAATGCAGGAAAGAAACTCATTTATTAAGCACTGCAACCAGAAACTTGAGAGGAAACTGTAACCATGTCTAGTTAGCTTCTGTTTTCAATTGTGTTTTCTAGTTATTTATCTATTTAGGACAACTCAGAGGGATAGACTAAATTTAATATTTCTTGCAACAAAGTGGAAGACTGTGCCCATAGTTCTGGGGTATTATATTGTAATTGCAAGATCAAATATGTATAGGAAAATCTATATTTGCCCTGGAATATTCCAATACTTTTTGAAGTACCAGCTACTTAATGTCAAAACCTATACATATGATTTTTCAGCAGTATTATTATAGCAGGAATATGATAAAAGTAAGCATGAGTTTCCTTATACTGCCTGCTTTTTCACTTGTTCTATGAAAGAAAGAAAGAGGAAGAAATAAAGAGGAAGAAAGAAAGAGAAAGAAAGAAAGACAAAGAAAAAAGAAAGAGAAAGAAAGAAACAAAAAGAAAGAAAGAAATTCTTAGGATCAGATTTTTTCACATTTCCTTAATATTGCCAAAAATTAATCAGATTTTTTCTCCTTAGTTACAAATAAGCTTGAGATCTTTGCAAACATAGAGCCAATGGCAATAATGGGAGTATTTATTTAAGTTTCATCTTGTTACATATAGACAAAGTTCAACTATGCAACATTTTATATGTATATATGTATCAGAGAAAATAATACTCATACTGTGTAACTTTATTGAATTTTGTGCCTTTTTTATACCTAACAAGTTGTGCATTTCTATGCAATTGTTTTACAGTAAAAATAAGAATAAACAAGAAAAAATTCCAGGAAAATATTTCATTACTTTTTATGTTCCTGCTCATACAAAGATAATTATTTTTTTATCATATTCTTAAGATACAATGAAGTGGAACTTTCATGATGAACGTCAAGTGGGAAGCTGCTAATCTACTTGTGACTCTCTTCTGTTTCACTTTTTCAAAACAGTCTGGACGGGCACTGAATATTTTTACTGGGAAATGTTTTCCTGCTTTGAAATAGGTGTCTCCGTTTCATGTAAACCTTTATTTTTCATAAACATCTTCACATTCATCTTGCAGTGGGAGAGCATTATCCAGTGCTAATGTTCAATTCCTTTTGATGTTATGTCTTAAGTGAAACAATTACTAGAAAGATAAAGGAGTAGCAGATTGCGAAAGCGCTCTCCTGTACAATATAAATGAACAAATACAGGAGCTGGAATTCAATGTCTTGGTTATGTTTTGTTGTGAAAATATTACACAAAATAAAAAATTAGCTAACGCCTGCACCACCACCACCACCACTCCCCCTCCTCCACCCCAGCAAAATCACAATTAAGATAAATCTTGTAATATGGCTTTGGGAAATAGAATCATAGAATCATAGAATGGTAGGGGTTGGAAAGGACCTCTAGAGATCATCTAGTCCAACCCCCCTGCTAAAGCAGGTTAGCCTAGAGTAGGTTGCACAGGAATGCATCCAGGCGGGTTTTGAATATCTCCAGAGAAGGAGACTCCACAACCTCTCTGGGCAGCCTGTGCCAGTGCTCTGTTACCCTCACAGTAAAGAAGTTCCTCCTCATGTTCAGGTGGAACTTCCTGTGTTCCAGTTTGTGCCCATTGCCCCTTGTGCTGTCGCTGGG
>VZSC01018846.1:53749-66537 GCA_013398225.1 Steatornis caripensis
GAGGAGGATCTTCTTTACTGTGAGGGTAACGGAGCACTAGAACAGGCTGCCCAGGGAGGTTGTGGAGTCTCCCCTGGAGATATTCAAAACCTGCCTGGATGTGTTCCTGTGCAACCTGCTCTACGTGCACCTTCTTTAGCAAGGGAGTTGGACTGGATGATCTCTGGAGCTCCCTTCCAACCCCTACTATTCTCTGATTCTCTGTGATAAATTGATGCAAGTCTATGTTAAAAGTGTCTTACAAAAACTGAAAAAAAAAGAAGTCCATTATGTTCCTCTACTGATAAATGCTTTCAATCTCTGCATACAATTTGCTTTCTTTGAAATAGAACACCTTTAAAAAGAAAACTTATGTCAGCCTTCTTAATGGTTATTTTTCTACATGCAGTACTCAGAAAACTAAAGAACAAATCAAACCACGTTTTTTAACAGCATCTCAATTCCTTGCCTTAAAGTAACTGGGTAAGTTGTAGTAGAAACATAGTATTGTGAGGAAAAAAAAGCAAATAATAAGAAAAAACCCCAAACTCATGCTTTCCTTTGTTTTCTTGAATAAAATGAAAATATTTTGAGATTTATAATATCCATTAAAAGCTAAAGTAAACCAGAGAACTATGCAGTCCAGAAACTGGTTAGCCTTCTTCCATTTGGTAACAACTGTAGAGAACAAAGGAGGAACTTTTTTCATTTTTTGCATGGTTCCTCTGTATCATTTTTGCCTCTTTAGGTAAGAGTTTCCCTTTAGTCTAGCTGCTATCACAGCATATGTTTCTCTAATGTCAGGATAATGATTAAATCTCTTTACAAATGGGTTGTGTCTCAAGGAGTTGAGTTATTGCTATGACTAAAAGAGTATGACTAGTTTACTCATAAATTCATAGCAAACTCTATTCTGGAGTCATTAAAGAACTATGATCAGTTTACCACTGAGCTTTAGCTTATGTTTTGGAAGAACAGGAGGTCATCTTGACTGAGATGAATACACATATGAAACATATTCATACAAACTTTGCACAATTTGTGACATTATTCTTGTTTGCTTGAGAATTCTGAGACAAGACAACTCTGAGCAAGTATCTAGAAATTTATTCCATGTCATAAGTGTAACATATCTATAGAACAGTGACATTTATGAACACAAAAGAAATATGGTCTGGTTTGGTTTGAAACTGGGGTATCAGTTTAAATTTATACTGTGACTCTTTCACCTACATAGCTCACATTGACTTGTCTGAGAAAAATTTTCAAAAGGTAGTTCACATATATCTGAAGACTTGTGTGCCTCACTGGGTAAAAAGAAACTGAAATTTTGGCACTTACTATTTATATAATCTGCCAGCTCAGGACCTCTGAGGTGAATAAATAGCTCTGTATGTTATAATGTACTGCTGTGCAGGGTATTTCCTGTAAATCTGATAAGTCAGCTGTGTGTGTATGCATGTGTCTATTTAATTTTTGCACATTAATAACACTCTGTTTATAAAATAGTTTAAGAAATAATTGCATAAAATTAGTATTGTGAGGTTCTAGGCAGATTTGATTGACAACATTCTAGATCAGGTTTGCCCAGAAGTGCAAACTTGAATTTTTAATGGGACTATTACCACTATGGCAATTCTACACGTAGAATTTAGCCTCAAACTTATAATGTTCATTGCATTAATGTGAGTTGCATAAATGTAGATGAAAACAGAATCAGATATGGAACTCATCTAGGACAGTAGTCTGTTTTGGTTGTAGAAGCATACCTGTAGAAGAGGTACAGGTTCTACAGTGATGAGAAGTGTTGGAGGGAAAAAAAAACATAAAAGAACAAACCCCCAACTATGAATACTGGTACCAAACAGCCAAGCATGCATGATGAAGACAGATCTTTTGAGGCAACATCCAGAACTGAATTTAGACACAAAATACCTTTATTGATTCAGTGTATTTCTCTTTCAGAGAAGGAAAAAACTGTCTGCACACATATCTGACACAGACACAAAGAAGTATGTGCTATATATCTCTAAAAATATGAAAGTAATCCAGGGCTCAATCATTGCATTTTCACATGGAAGAAAATGGATCCTACAAGGCTATTCTATGCTAACATTGTCCAAAACCCATCAACTGACATGCTTTGCTGAATTTTATGTTTAAAGGATGTATCTATCTCTGATGAGATTTGTCTAACACGCTTTGTCCTTGAAACAAACCTTGCCAAGAGGAATCACACTTGGCTTCACCTAACACATCAAAATACTCTTGAACGAGCTTTCAGAAAGTTCTGCCCTAGAGAATGCTGAGATGTTCTCACATTTCTCATGAGTCTTCTATAATAAGAAAAGTAGTAACAGACACAACTAGTTGTTGTCACTTAATCAATAATACTCAATGGTAAAAGCAAAGCAGACTGCCCCCCACATCCCTCTGCTCCACCTCCCCCTCCCCACCAAAACCTACCTCAAACTAGAAAAAATATTTCCTTTCCGGTTTTTGAATATCTTTTCATTTCATATCTTTTCAGATATCAAGTAAAATCAATGCCAGGATATATGGGTACCAAAATAAGATTTTGTATTTCATATATTATTTTTCACTCAAAGATATTGTATGATTTAAAAAAGTATTCTAGAAAGTAAAATAATAAATAATTGAATTAATGTTACATATTGTCTTTAACAATATGATAATAGAGTGCTAGAATGAAGAAACCATTGTATTCCATAGGTCTTCATTAAGATTAAATTGGTTTAATTCTGTTAAAGTTATAGGACTGAACTTCTGGCTCAAGGATTTTTAGGCCTGACATAATATAGAAGATATACCGAACTAGTCTTCTTGATGATGTTCTACAGATCAGAATTAAGTTCTGCAATGGATTAGTTATTTTTTGTACTGCAGTATTAATATAACCTCAGCAAAATTATGGCGGCTGAGCCATCTAAAAGCACTGTGTTGCCTGCGTGAGCTGTCAGTAGATGTTGATCCTAATACTGGTCTAGAATAATGTACTTTATTCTTTTAGCTAACTAGACCCACTTACCAGGGATTGAGATAGAAATATCTTAAGCAGAAAAAACTACACAGTTGCACATTTATCAATAATGCATTCATTTGACCAGTGAGGTATCTCACTGAATATTTGATTAATATTAAGCATGTGTCAATTTAGAATCTACTTGTTAGAGATACATGTTTTCTAAATTATAGGGTTTCATATACTGAAGAAAAGGGCAAGCAGTATATTAGATGAATTTGCCTGATGACAGCTGCATTTTATGTGTTTTACAAAAAGAATTACAATTTTTAGTTAATACTACTGCTGTAAAAATATTTCAGAATTATAAAGTACTTCTTCAGATGTGTACATATTTGAGGCAATTTCTCATGTCAAAATTGCATATCAAAAAAAGTTCTTAAGTGTGAAATGGAATCTGTGCTTGACAACACAGAACAAGTTCAAAATGTAAAAGAATAAAACTATTCACAGTAAATATTAGCAAGTCCATCCAACATTAGCAGCCATACAAACAACAAAGCAACTTTAGAAAGGAAGAAATCACAAGGTGAAAAAGCATGTAGAATGAAAAGAAAATTAATATTACTAGAACAACTGGACAAAATAATGCTGGATCTCTGAACAACATAATCAACTGCAGACAGCATTTTCACCAAATCTGCCAAGGGCTTGGAAAGAATTACTATACTGTGTTAGGTATACTGGCTAAAAAAGAGGTATCATTGCCTATAAAACTACCTAACTAATTTGCAAAGCAATATAAGAGTACAGAACTGAAGTAAGAAGAAATGTTATGTTTTTACTTTTTTGCAACGGTAGGAAAATACAGGATCTTTTCCCATAACTTCCAACCTGAATCATATTAATGTCTTGAAGAATAAATTGCATCCATCAAGGAATAAAACACTTGGCGGGTTACAGTAAGGCATCAAGTAGCATTCTCAAATTAGCAGAAAATGCCAACTGATCGTGCAAATGGGGCAAGATCCCCAGAGAGAGAACAGTGGTTGATTTTCTGAGGTGATTTCCACTTCTAAGCAAAGACTTACAGCCCTATGTATAACAAGATAGATTATGTTTGGTCATCCAATAATGAAACACCTCTGTCTCAAGCATTACATTGGAATTAAGAAAAGAAAAGAAAAGAAAAGAAAAGAAAAGAAAAGAAAAGAAAAGAAAAGAAGAAATGTTTGGATTAGAAAGAAAAAAAGAAAATTTAGTCTCCAGACTCTCTATATAAATAACCACTGAGCATGTACAAATTTGGTTTTCAGAACTTTAAAAATATTTCTGAAAGATTTCACCAAACAATAAGTAATATTGAGAAAGCAGCATGATGCTTCTGTTAGATTCCAAGCCCTCAATTCCAAGTAATATATACTTAAACAGAATCTCTTAAAAATGAAATTTGTTGTAAAATATTTTTTCAGAATGTGTTGATTGAAATTCATAGTAGTATAAATATCAAAAAGAATGACCTAAAATTTTGCAGAACAAAAAATAAATTTCTAGTTTTGAAAAGGTGTTAAAAAACACCAAACTCACTTACACAGGGTTTTCAAAATAAATTGTAAATCCAGTGTAACCGCCACTTCAAAAATTTTCAGTTTTCTTGCCAAATACATTTTTTTCTTACCTGTACCTTGTGCTGTTAATTGATGCCACATAAACTGGTATTTTTCACCTGGGGAAATTTAAAATACCCCAACAAAGTCCTTTATTGGTTGTGTTCTTTGGAATTTCCATTTTTGGAAACATGACACGACTTGCTACTGTGAGTTTACCATAGCAATATATAATAATCTTACAGATCTATCATATTTTGAAATTAGTATAAATTATTCTCAGTACAATTTTCACATGGAGGCTCTTGGGAGGTTACTTTAGACACACCTTTCACAACGTTTGGAAAAAAGATCCACTGTTAATTCTTAGTTACTTTTATGCGTCTCTGTACTCAGCTTATTTTGGGGCTTTGGATGCTTGTTCTGTTAAATAAGACAGTGAAAAGAGTATTAGAGAGTAATATTTTTGTATGTTGAGCATTTCCAACCTCTCACACATATTCAGCTTTGTAGATCACTTCTTGTAGCAATGAAAAACCAAATTCAGACCTTTTGCTTTATTACCTAGATAAATGAACACTAAAAGCCAAACTAACCATGTAATCAAGGCAATTAAGAGATGGGAAGGGATGGAAAGAGATGAGATGAGAAGAGAAAAAGGAGAAGAGAGGAGAGGAGAGGAGAGGAGAGGAGAGAAGAGAAGAGAAGAGAAGAGAAGAGAAGAGAAGAGAAGAGAAGAGAAGAGAAGAGAAGAGAAAAATAAAAATAACCCCCTTGCCTTAACATTCATGGATACTGCAAACTTAGTGCTCTACATAGTAATTTTCCATCCAAAATATGACCTTTTATGCTTTGGAAAAGTACTTAAATTCAACTACTTCCTTGAAGGTGACAGTTTCAGTTTGTTGCACAGTAACATATCTTTCCAATCATGGAATTCATCAGGCATCTTTTTTTCTTTTTTCTTTCTTTTTTGTGTGTGTGTGCGCATCTGTGTGTGTGTGTGTGTGTGAGTAAGGTCATTTTCAAATAGGAGCAAGTTTGAAAGAACTGTTTGGCCCCTAATGAATTTCACAATGAAGATGAAATGCCAGATGTCTTTGGCTGCAGATGCATCTTAGATTACTGTTGTGTGCACAGCCACTTTAGTCACCAATACAATGATGCCAACATAAAAAGGTACAGTATAGTAATTTGCATACCTTGCTTGGAGCCAGGGTAAGGTTGGAGCTAACTTTAGAAGAGACTAGTACACCTTCAGAGGTCAGTACCTTGCCATAGCTTAAACAAATGGGGAGACAGATGGCTCCTGTGAATAGCCTTAAAGAACTCCATTCAACATTATGGTGTATTATTACGATTTTCTACCCTTCCTGCAAAGCCCAGACTGTCACTCAGAATAATAAATACACAACTGAGGGTGTTTGGAAAGACATTTTCCCTTCAGGAAAAATTCACAATTATATAAATTCTAGGTAACTCTATGAATTTTTAGGAATAAAACTGAAAACTAATGCACATCCTTGTTTCTCTCTATCTTCATTAATTTTGAGGCGTTTTCTTTATTTTAAAGATAAAATTTTTTTTTTTTTGTAAATCAATCCTTTCTCGGCTTCTGGAATGTTTTTATGTTAAAATTAAATTAATTCTAACAATTAAAATATACATATAATCTAATATTGTGATCTCAAATATATCAGTCAGGTAACTACATACTGAAATGTTACCAAAAAAGGACAAATTTCTTAGGCATAAAATTCTATCACTTAAAGATACAATGAAACTGTAACCTAGACTTTAATGTATTTTATATATAAATCCTGAAAATAAATTAATTTGTTCAGACATTTCTTTTTAAGATAAAATACACGTCTTTCAGATAAATTGTTTGAATGCTTTCTATGTCCAAAGTCATAAGCTAAGGCCATTGGTCTTTTTACTATTTGATAGACAACTCTACTTAGAACAGATAGGATATTAGACTTTATTAAATGAGTGACTGCAGCATAATATACATTTAGTATCTGTATCACTCACCCTTGCTGTCATAAAAATCTATAAAGATTAGATTCCTGTTATTGTGCAGGCAAAGTCTTTTCAGGAGTTATCACTTAGATTACACACACTTAAAGTTCCATCTTTATTCTGCATTAAAACAACTATTTCAGTATCAAGTGTACTAACACTTCACTATTTTAGTTAAAGTTTTGTGGTCTCACATACTATTGAGGAATTGAAAATAAAAGTATTTTAATATCCTAGTATATCTAACAGTATTTTACAAAACACTTATGTTCTTACTTGGTATCCTTTCAGAACTCATTTCCCTAATGTTTATGGTTCTTATTCATACTCAAAATGACCCTTTATTATACTGAAATAACTCATAGTGTAACATAACAGCAGAATATTTATAATTTTATTTAATCACAACATAATGAAATGGCTTAGAATCTATTGGTTTTGCCTTTCAGTAGCAGAACTCTGTGTACTTTAACAGAAATAGTCATGTTTTGTATATGTGAATTGAACCCAAAGATTGTCATTACTTTGTAACCAAGATTACAATAAAATTGGAAATAGGAGGAGGCCTATCTTCAATGTAATAATTTACATATAGGGCCAGATAGTAACGGTAGATCAAGAGGTTTCAGGAGAGAAGAGTGCTGTAAACTTTTTCTGAATGTACCGAACCACAAGATTGATGCGAAATGGTCTATTTGTCAAGTGGAAGATGAAGTGGCTTGAGAGATGTTCTGTCATACCACCTGCCAACTGCCTCAAGGTTTGTTACAATGAACAGGATTTGAAAGAGGACAACACACTACAGATGAAGGCTCTTCCCCTGAGCATTTGTATTCCCAAATATTATGATGGATATTGCACAAGAGTTCTGGCACAGAGTGGCAATATGCCATTTGACAATCTCCCTATACTAAACAGAAAACATCTGGAAGCAGCAGCATGTGGACTGTAACCTGTATACTCAGCTTCTGTGGAACAACACAAGGCATGCTGCTCAGCATTAGGACCGTATAACTGTAGTTCCCTTTAATTCTATTCTCAGGTATGGCAAAGAGAACACTAAGCAATTCCTTTTGAATATTTTCTGCAGTCTTACAGCTATATGCGTGTTTACAACATGTGGACACTTCAAATTCTCACAATGTTCAGAAATCACTTGCTGTATCTGCCCCAACAACTGTCATTTAATAGTTAAACTCTCCACTGAAAGAAAACAAATGATGAAAGATGTTTTCCTAGAAGCTTAATTCGTTTCAGTCAAATTTCACAGACATAAACTTGGTAAGACATCTCTTAGACCAGTTAACATCAGAGTAACAAATGCAAAACTTGAGAAGAATAAAGCTATTAAAATTCTTAGATTCTAAAAAAAATTCCTTCTGGAGTGCAACACAATGCCCTGAATACTGTCACAGTAAGTGAGAGAAGATAAAAACCCAGCATGAGCTAGAATTAGTTCAAGGAAGCAGTGGATAAAAGACACAGTTATGAGAAAAAAAAAAAATCATAGTTTTTCTTAAGTTCTGGCCTCTTGGATTTGTTTCTCAAGGAAGACCGAAAACAAGACATAGAAATAAAATTCACAATCCTCATGGACAGGACCCACAAATATACCGATCTTATGGGGCACTAGAATTACCTTCTACCCACTCCTAACAAAATCTTCAATCATCCAGAAGCAATAATTTCTGGAAACCATCTTTGAAATACTGGACTGATGACATTACTGAGTCTCCTTTTTCTAACTCTACTTTCTTCTCCTCAACGAGTATATGTTTCAGATGCGGCTAACAGTTGTCAAAATCTGCTTGGCACTTCTCTATCAGATATTAATATGGTCTTGTGTGATCAGAAAGAGTTCTCAAAGTGTGCCAGTTGATCCAACAAAAGATCTTACTTCTGTCAGTAAATCTTGCCACAGAATTGTTAACTTGATGAAATGTATTATAACTTAACCTCTACTCCTCTCAACAACCAGATGCATTGTTTACCTATAGGTGTAATGAACTAAATGCAAGTTACAGAGAAAAGATACTTTATTAGTTTATGTAATATTTCCATATGCACAGTTAACATGTTGGAAATCCTCCCTTAAAAATTCTGTAAGAAGGTTATCTCTGATCACTCTTATGAAGGGAAAAAAGACTTAAACAAAAATGCAAGAGTACAGCTACATGCAGTTATCCATAACTCAGCAAACAAGGTTTGCAGTAAGAAAAACCATTTTTTTCCCTAAGAATATAGATTACATTATGTATAAAGCAAGAAAAAAATGTATAAAAACAAGATACACATATGTGATTTGAAAATAGTAGTAGTCCACTTAGAATCTATTACAGCTATGACAGATAAGAAGCACCACTTGTCTGTCACTCTACAGCTTCACATCAGTTGCTACATAAAACAAAATAAAAGTTTAGGCACCTGTTGTATGAACCAGTTTTGGTACCCAGTGTCTTTTGCTATGTTGTTCATGTTTATACATGGGAAAAGATGGGACTAGTTTAGAAACAGAGGCCAAGAAGTATAACCATTTTTTTGATGGTCCATTAGTGGCCAGTGAAAAATAGAAACCTTGAAAGCTGGGAGAAGACTGTTTTTTGCTCTAGGAAAAGGAGCAGGGTCTAACAAGTTAGGAAGACAGTCAAGCACAAAGATAATGCACCTGTTGTGGCTTTGCAGAATTATCTGCCTCCTGTATCATACAGGATCAGAGGAGGGGCGTTGTCTAGAAACTCAAACATTTCATAAAAGTATAAGATTCAAACTTTGTCAGGTGGAAGATGCCTATACCCAATCTGACTTTCTGAGGAACCTTCAACCCTGACTAACTGATTTTGATATCTAAGACTATAAATGAGAGAAGCGGAAGGGAGGGAAGAGGAAGGGGAAGGGGAAGGATCTGTGTGTGTGTGTGTGTGTGAGTAAGGTCATTNATGCTTTTCCTTTCTACAGTGCAAAATGGAAGGACTTGGTAAACTTCAGATATGAGATTGAGGAATAGGACAGGAATTAACACAGTATTGATGTTGAAAACCTCAGCAAATACCTATTTACTGGCACAGTTGATGGTAATGAAGAAGGAGAGGGGGTTAAAGCAAGGTAAGCTATTCAGTGTGTGATGTGCTAAAACTATTGCTAACAAATTTTGAAGAAAATTCTGGACAGGAAGACATAAATATAGAACTGGATCAGCAATGAAAAGACAAGATGGATTTGAGAGTGAGCAGGTAAAAGATACTAGCTGAAACTGTGGGAGGAAGTGAGAATCTCCAAGGATGCAATGAAGGTCGGTAGACAAAAAGCTGAGGAAGAAGAAATGGACAAATTAAGTTGAAACTGAAACAGCTTTGCAGAAATGGAAAGAATGGTAACTGGGAAATTACAGCAAGTATATTCAGAAAGCCACAATAATTGAAGAGGCTAAGGAAGTAATACATACACAGTATTGACAATGGATGTCGATTGAAAATGACAGGATACAGGAAGAAAAAATTAGGAAGGAGAAAATTAGCTTTACTCAGAAGAAACCATCAGATAATTTTTGCTGAAAGTTTCTTTGAGCAAGCAAAAGTCACAGTATGTGTTGAAGTTCTCAGGTAATTTTTTTTTGTGACACATTTATAGGGAAAAAAGAAAAAAAAAAGAAAAAGAAGGAGAAACACCTTTCAGAGTTTTGTATGTTTCTTCTGTAGATTGAATTAGGAGCAGAGCTAGGTAAGACAGCAGGCAAACATCCCCCCCCCCTTTTTGTTTAATAAACAATAGGGGAGGGAGATTAATATTATTAAGTAAGTATTCTCCACAGTCATACAAATTGCAAGATATTTCAAATGCCTGCATAAAGACTTTCTCCATTGGTTACAGAATGAATTTTTAGGTTTCCACTCCTAATTTTTCTTCAAGGACTCTAAAGTTCTCATTATCCATTAACTTTTCCAAACCTGTGAGATGGCTTTTTGTAAGTTAAAGACGAAATGAAGGTGAAATTGTTGCATTCTCTGAAAAAATACATTTGAAATTAATTGTTACAAAGGCATCTTAGTAAATGAAATTATTTCTTCTCAAAGAGGAAAACATTCTCCTCAAAAAAATATACTGTACTCCAATAAATACAATTTTTGCTCTATATTGGCCTGTCAGCATAGTCTTTCAGTCTGATTGGGCTGGCCTTGACTCCTGTCTTGTTTTCGCTTGTGCTAAGCGGTGTCTAGCAACTAAGTGACTTGATTATGTTGGAGCTGCAGCTCTCCAAGTACTGTATCTGGACAAGATCTGAGGCTCTCAGAGACTCCCAATGTGATCAGTAATGGACTCTTATGTCCATGGAGGCTGGGGAAGATGATCACACAACTTCCAGGCTTTAGCTGAGAAGCAACAAGAAGGAAGTACATAGTGACATTGAAATGTATAAAAATAGATCTGTCGTGTCAGCTTTGAACTCCTCTCAGTGAAGACTTTGAGGGACTTAAAAACAACCTCTCTGTTTTTAAGGAGTCTGAACTCTCAACCTTAGGACCTGGGGTGAAATTGAAGGAGTAAACATAGAGGAGAAAAGGCAACAGGTACTAGCAAGTTTTCTTGAATAACAGGATTCATTATATTATTTTACGAGTCTTCACTGTATTAATTTGGAGTGCAAAGTGTGAGCATTGCTGTAACTGGACTAATAAATACCTATTTTATTTTGATTAGTCTCTTAAGAGCTTAATTTGGCTAGAAATTATTTCCTAGTTCTATATATATAACAGTCTTTGAGTATTATGATACTTTCGATATAACAAATTTATGCATTCTTTGGGTGCGCTTGCACAAATTAATGTGCACTTGGATTCAGAGGTAAAAGCTTTTTTTGACAAGTGAGTAAAAATATAAACTAGTTGAGTTTATTATATTTTGGGTAAAGTAATTAATCATAATGTAATGGAATTTGACTTTCTTATGTATCAGGCAGCCACTGCTATCTCTATTATCTCTGTTGAAAATGAAACAGTCATAACAAAATATTCTCAAGAGAAAGTACACTTTTAAACAGTTTTTCTGCATTACTTGCAGAAATGAATTTTGTGATTTAAAGATTTATAGAGAAGATGACTGTAATTGCAAAATATTACAGGTGATTAGCTTCTTTAAAAAATCAGGGAGCAGCTTGCATGCTCTTTCCTACTAACTAGAATATTTATCCACCAACATATCATGGAAAAAAGAATCCGAAGAATATATTTGAAGAAATATTCTGAGTGAGAATCCAATGGTCTAATTTGAATTTTAAGTACTAAAATGAAGACACAAGTTTTCAGCAATATCAATATACCTCAAAAAAATTAACCATTGTTTTGTCAAGAGAGAATGAAAGCCTAATAGTATTTCAGTGGACATTATTTCATTAAAATAGATTTATTCCATTATGTGTCAAAATACTTTTATACTTTATTGCAAAACTAGCTGTACATAAAGAAGTCTCAGGATACTTACTTTTACTTTTAAACCACTACTTTAAAATTCTGTGAGCCTTATAATTTCCTGGCACATTGATCAATATATTGCTTCAACATTCATGACAAAACAAATAATTAGAAAAGGTAAATAATTTTCTTTTGCCAGGTTTCTCCTCACAGTAGGTAAAATGTACCATCAAATGACTCCGCGAAACCTGCAATTTAAAAAAAAAAAAAAAAAATCATGTCTATTATGCAATAAATTCTGCAGGAACCAGTTTGTTCAACCTCTGATTTTTTCCAAAGTGGCCTTTAGTGTCTTTCTGCAAGCCAGCCTGGTCATAGATCTGTACCAGGGTCTTGTACTTTAATTTGTCACTTCATCCTTACATCTTTGTTGTGGTGTAGACCCTGCTCCCCCCTAGTAACAAGCCACACTGCAATGTCAGATCATTCAGCACCATATGAGAACAAAGAGCTGGGATAATTGGGCGCTCTACTACCCTGCCTGTTGGTACAATGAGCCAAGATAAGAAGTAATACCGTACCTCTTTGTCCCGGGATGAGAACAGCGAGTTGGGACAATTAGGCACTCCCTGATTGCACCTGGAACTCCTGTTGCAATCACAGTGAGTTGAAGTGATTAGGCGCTCCCTGACCATCTCCGGAACTCCTGTTGCCCGGGGGATGTGCCTGAGTCTTCTCCTGCATGGGTCGCAGCCCACATATCTGAGAGGTGCCAAGACTAATTATCTG
>VZSC01018847.1:3085-26455 GCA_013398225.1 Steatornis caripensis
TCCATTGAAGGCAAACTTCTGACAACTGCTCCCAGAAGAAGTATCTTAGGGATGAAATCTTCCATGTCCCTTATAGGTCTCTTGTATATACTTTCAGGGAGCCACCAACACAGGGCTTATGGCCTCACCTAGGGAACGTAGAGGCCGATGTGTTTGTTTGCGGGTGTGCAATTTTGCTTCACAACACCTCCATTGAATATGAACATCTGACGACTGCTCTCACATCAATATTCCTAGGGCTGAATCTTGCGTGTCCCTTATAGGCCCCTTGGAAATGCTTTCAGGGAGACACCAGGACTGGGCTTACGGCCTCACCTACGGAACGTAGCGTCCTACATGTTCATCTGCAGCCGTGCAATTTTGCTTGAGAACAGCTCCATTGAAGGCGAACGTCTGACAACTGCTCCCAGAAGAAGTATTGTTGGGATGAAATCTTACATGTCCCTTATAGGCCCCTCGGAAAAGCTTTCTGGGAGCCACCAACACTGGGCTTACGCCTCACCTACGGAACTTAGAGGCTGACATGTTTGTCTGCAGCCGTGCAGTTTTGCTTCACAACGGCTCCTTTGAAGGCGAAATTCTGACAACTGCTCCCAGAAGAATTATCAAAAGAATGAAAGCTTCCGTGTCCCTTAAAGGCTGCTGGTAAATGCTTTCATGGAGCCACGAACACTGGGCTTACGTCCTCACCTATGGAACGTAGAGGCCGACGTGTTTGTCTGCGGACGTGCAATTTTGCTTCACAACGGCTCCATTGAAGGTGAACTTCTGAGGACTGATCTCACATCAATATTCCTAGGGCTGAAATCTTGCATGTCCCTTGTAGGCCCCTTGGAAATGCTTTAAGGGACCCACCAACACTGGGCTTAGGGCCTCACCTATGGAACGTAGAGGCCGACGTGTTCGTCTGCAGGCGAGCATTTTTGCTTGAGAACAGCTCCATGGCAGGTGAACGTCTGACAACTGCTCCCAGAAGAAGTATGCTAGGGATGAAAGCTTGCATATCCCTTAAAGACTCCTTGGAAACGCTTTCAGGGAGCCACCAACTCTGGGCTTACGGCCTAACTAGGGAACGTAGAGGCCGACATGTTCGTCTGAGGCCATGTAATTTTGCTTGAGAGCAGCTCCATTGAAGGTGAACATCTGACAACTGCTCCCAAAAGAATTATCCTAGGGCTGACATCTTGCATGTCCCTTAAAGGCCCCTTGGAAATGCTTTCAGGGACCCACCAACACTGGGCTTAGAGCCTCAACTACGGAACGTAGAGTCCGACATGTTCGTTTGCGGCCATGCAGTTTTGCTATACAACAGATCCATTGAAGGCAAACTTCTGACAACTGCTCCCAGAAGAAGTATCTTAGGGATGAAATCTTCCATGTCCCTTATAGGTCTCTTGTATATACTTTCAGGGATCCACCAACACTGGGCTTACGCCTCACCTACGGAACTTAGAGGATGACATGTTCGTCTGCAGCCATGCAGTTTTGCTTGAGAACAGCTCCACACAAGGCAAACGTCTGACGACTGATCTCACATCAAGATTCCTAGGGCTGAAATATTGCATGTGCCTTATATGCCCCTTGGCAATGCTTTCAGGGAGCCACCAACACTGGGCTTACGGACTGAACTACGGAACGTAGAGTCCGACATGTTCGTCTGATGCCGTGAAGTTTTGCTGGAGAGCAGCTCCATATAAGGCGAACTGACAACTGCTCATAGAAGAAGTATCCTAGAGATGAAAGCTTGCATTTCCCTTAAAGGCCCCTTGGAAATGCTGTCATGGAGACACCAACTCTGGGCTTACATCCTCACCCGCGGAACGTAGTGTCCGACATGTTCGTCTACAGCCGTGCAATTTTGTTTCCCAACGGCTACATTTAAGGTGAACGTCTGACAACTGCTCTCACATGAAGATTCCTAGGGCTGTAAATCTTGCATGTCCCTTAAAGGCCCATTGGAAACGCTTTCAGGGAGCCACCAACACTGTGCTTACGCCTCACCTATGGAACTTAAAGGCCAAGAAGTTCGTCTGCAGACGTGCAGTTTTGCTTCAGATCAGCTCCATTGGAGGTGAACGTCTGACGACTGATCCCACAAGAAGTATCGTTGGGATGAAATATTGCGTGTCCCTTAAAGGCCCCTTGGAAATGATTACAAGGAGCCACCAACCATTGGATTACAACCTCAACTATGGAACGTAGTGTCTGACATGTTCGTCTGCGGCCCTGCGATTTTGCTTTACAACGGCTCCTTTGAAGGCGAATGTCTGACAACTGCTCCCAGAAGAAGTATCGTTGGGCTGAAATCTTGCATGTCCCTAATAAACCCCTTGGAAACGCTTTCTGGGAGCCACCAACACTGGGCTTACAGCCTCAACTATGGAACGTTTGAGCCCGACGTCTTTATCTGCATCCGTGAAATTTTGCTTAACAACGGCTCCATTGAAGGCGAACGTCTGACGACTGCTCTCACATCAAGATGCCTAGCGCTGAAATATGGCGTGTCCCTTTAATGCCCCTTGGAAACGCTTTCAGGGACCGACGAACACTGGGTTTACGGCCCCAGCTACGAACGTAGAGGTCAACATGTTCGTCTGCGGCCGTGCAGTTTTCTTGAGAGCAGCTCCATTGAAGGCAAATGTCTGACGACTGCTCCCACATCGAGTATCCTAGGTCTGAAATGTTGCGTGTGCCTTATGGGCCCCCTGCAAATGCTTTCAGGGAGCCACCAACACTGGGCTTACCACCGCACCTACGGAACGTAGTGGCCGACATGTTCGTCTGCAGCCATGGAATTTTGCTTCACAAAGTCTCCATTGAAGGCGACGTCTGACAACTGCTCTCACATCAAGATTACAAGGGCTTTAATCTTGCGTGTCCCTTAAAGGCCCCTTGGAAATACTTTCAGGGAGCCACCAACACTGGGCTTAGGGCCTCACATGCAGAACGTAGAGGCCTACGTGTTCGTCTGCGGCCATGCAATTTTGCTTCAGAGCAGATCTATTAAAGGCAAATGTCTGACGACTGCTGCCATATCCAGTATCCTAGGTCTGAAATGTTGCATGTCCCTTATAGGCCCCCTCCAAATACTTTCAGGGAGCCACCAACACTGGGATTATGACCTCACGTAAGGAACGTAGAGGCCGACATATTTCTCTGCCGGCGTGCACTTTTGATTTCCTATGGCTTCATTGAGGAGAACATCTGACAACTCCTACCACATCAAGTATCCTAGGGCTGAAATATCGCATGTCCCTTAAAGGCCCCTTGGAAGTGCTTTCAGGGAGCCACCAACACTGGGCTTACGGACTCGCCTACGGAACTTAGAGGCTGACATGTTTGTCTGAGGTTCTGCTATTTTGCTTCACAACGGCTCCATTGAATGCAAACTTCTGATGAGTGGTCCCACAGGAAGTATCCCAGGTCTGAAATGTTGCGTGTCCCTTATAGGCCCCTTGGAAATGCTTTCAGGGAGCCACCAACACTGGGCTTACGGCCTCACCTAAGGAACGTAGAGGCCGACATGTTCGTCTGCGGGCGTGCACTTTTGATTCACAACAGCTCCATTGAAGGAAAACGTCTGCCAACTGCTCCCACATTAAGATTCCTATATTGAAATCTTGCATGTCCCTTAAAAGCCCCTTGGAAATGCTTTCAGTTCCCCACCAACACTGGGCTTACGGCCTCACCCATGGAACGTAGAGGCCAACATGTTTGTCTGCGGCCATGCAATTTTGCTTCACAACGGCTCCACTGAAGGCGAACTTCTGACAACTGCTCCACATCAAGATTCCTAGGGATGAATGCTTGCGTGTCCCTTAAAGGCCCCTCGGAAATGCTTTCAGGGAGCCACCAACACTGGGCTTACGGCCTCACCTAAGTAAGGTAGAGGCCTATGTGTTTATCTGCGGCCGTGCAATTTTGCTTGAGAGCAGCTCCATTGAAGGCAAACGTGTGACAACTGCACCCACAAGAAGTATCTTAGGTCTGAAATCATGCATGTCCCTTAAAGGCCCCATGGAAACACTTTCAGGGAGCCACCAACACTGGGCTTGTGGCCTGAACTACGGAACGTAGAGTCCGACATGTTCGTCTGAGGCCGTGCAATTTTGCTGGAGAGTACATCCATGGAAGGCGAACATCTGACAACTGCTCCCAAAAGGAGTATCCTAGGACTGAAATCTTACATGTCCCTTAAAGGCCCCTTGGAAATGCTTTCAGGGAGCCACCAACACTGGACTTATGGACTCACCTACGGAACTTAGAGGCCAACATGTTTCTCTGCGGTTGTGCTATTTTGCTTCACAATGGCACCATTGAAGGTGAACGTCTGACAACTGCTCCCAAATCAAGATTCCTATTTTGAAATCTTGTGTGTCCCTTAAAGGCCGCTTGGAAATGCTTTCAGAGAAGCAACAACACTGTGTTTACGGCCTCACCTATAGAACCCAGTGGCCGACATCTTCGTTTGAGGCCGTGAAATTTTGCTTCATAAAGGTTCCATTGAAAGCGAACATCTGACAACTGTTCTCACATCAAGATTACAAGGGCTGAAAGCATGCATGTCCCTTAAAGACCCCTTGGAAATTCTTTCAGGGAGCCACGAACACTAGGCTTACGGACTCGCCTACAGAAATTAGAGGCCGACGTGTTTGTCTAAGGCAGTGAAATTTTCCTTCACAACAGCTCCATTGAATGCGAACATCTGATGACTGCTTCCACATCAAGATTACAAGGGCTGAACGCTTGCGTGTCCCTTAAAGGACCTTCGGAAATGCTTTCAGGGAGCCACCAACACTGGGCTTACGGCCTCACCTACAGAACGTAGCGGCAGACATGCTCTTCTGCGGCCATGCAATTTTGCTTGAGAGCAGCTCCTGCTGCTGTTTGAAGGCAAACGTGTGACGACTGCTCCCACAAGAAGTATCCTAGGGCTGAAAGCTTTGATGTCCCTTAAAGGCCCCTTGGAAACGCTTACAGGGAGCCATCAACACTGATCTTGGGGCCTCACCTACGGAACTTAGAGGCCGACGTGTATGTCTGGAACTGTGCAATTTTGCTTCACAACACCTCCATTGAAAGCAAACTTCTCTTGATTGCTCCCACAAGAAGTATTCTAGGGCTGAAAGCTTGCATGTCCCTTAAGGGCCCCTTGGAAATGGTTTCATGGAGCCACCAACACTGGGCTTACGGCCTCACGTACGGAACGTAGAGGCCAACGTGTTCGTCTGCGGCCATGAAATTTTGCTCGACAACAGTTTCTTTGAATGCAAACATCTGACGACTGCTCCCACATCAAGATTCCTAGGGCTGAAAGCTTGCATGTCCCTTAAAGGCCCTTTGGAAATGCTTTGAGGGAGCCACCAACACTGGGCTTACATCCTCACCTTCGGAACTCAGAAGCCGACGTGTTCGTCTGCAGCTGTGAGATTTTGCTTCACAACGATTCCATTTAAGGTGAACATCTGACAACTGCTCCCACATCAGATATCCTAGGGCTGAAAACTTGCATGTCCCTTAAACGCCCCTTGGAAATGCTTTCAAGGACCCACCAACACTGGGCTGACTGCATCTCCTACGGAACGTAGAGGCCGACATTTTCGTCTGCGGCCATGCAATTTTGCTTCACAACGGCTCCATTGAAGGTGAACGTCTGATGACTGCTCCCACATCAAGTATCATAGGGCTGAAAGCTTGCATGTCCCTTACAGGACCCTTGCAAATGCTTTCATGGAGCCACCAACACTGGGCTTACGGCCTCACCTACGGAACATAGAGTCTGACGTATATGTCTGTGTCCGTTCAATTTTGCTCGAGAAAAGTCCCATTGAANAATGTTTTTGTCTGTGGCACTTCAATTTTTCTCCGAAATGTTACATTTAAGGCGAATTTCTGATGACTGCTCCCACATGAAGTATCCTAGAGCTGAAAGCTTCCGTGTCCCTTAAAGACACCTTGCAAATTCTTTCAGGGAACCACCAACACTGAGCTTACGGCCTCACCTATGGAATGTACAGGCCAACGTATTCGTCTGCGGACGTGCAATTTTGCTCTAGAGCTGCTCCATTGAAGGCAAACGTCTGACGACTGCTCCCACATCAAGTATCCTAGTCCTGAAAGCTTGCATGTCCCTTAAAGGCCTATTGCAAATGCTTTCAGGGACCCACCAACACTGGGCTTACAGCCACAACTGCGGAAACTAGAGGCCAACATTTTCGTTCTTGGCCCTTCAATTTTGCTCAAGAAAGGTCCCATTTAACGCGAAAGTCTGATGACTGCTCCCACATCAAGTATCCAAGGCNTCGGCCGATTAATTTTGCTCAAGAAAGGTCCCATTTAAGGCGAATGTCTGATGACTACTCCCACATCGAGATCCTTAGGGCTGAACGCTTGCCTGTCCCTTAAAGGCCCCTTGGAAATGCTTTCAGGGACCAACCAACACTGGGCTTACGGCCTCACCAATGGAATGTGGAGGCCAACATTTTCTTCTGCGGCCGTGCAATTTTTGCACCACCACGGCTCCATTGCAGGGGACCGTCTGACGACTGCTCCCACAAGAAGATTCTTAAGTCTGAAAGACTGCATGTCACTTAAAGGCGCATTGGAAATGCTTTCAGGGAGCCACCAACACTGGGCTTACGGCCTCACGTATGCAACTTCGAGACCGATGTGTTAGTCTGCAGCCGTCCAATTTTGCTCAAGGAAGGTCCCATTTANCACCAACACTGGGCTTACGCCGTCACGTATGGAACGTAGAGGCCGACTTATTCTTCGGCGGCCATGCAATTTTGATCCAGAAAGGTCCCATTTAAGGCGAACGTCTGATGACTGCTCCCACATCAAGTATCCCAGGGTTGAAAGCTTGCATGTCCATTAAAGGCCCCTTGGAAATGCTTTCAGGGACCCTCCAACACTCGGCTTACAGCCTCACCTATGTAAGTAGAGGCCGATGGATTCATTTGTGGCCGTGCAATTTTGCTTGAGAAGGATCCATTGAAGCGAACGTCTGATGACTGCTCCCACATCAAGTATCCTAGAGCTGAAAGCTTGCGTGTCCCTTAAAGGCCCCTTGGAAATGCTTTCAGGGACCCAACAACATTGGGATTACGGCCTCACTTAAGAAATGTAGAAGCCGACGTGTTCGTCTGCGGCCGTGCAATTTTGCACCAGCAGGCTCAACTGAAGGCAAACTTCTGACGACTGCTCCCACATCAACTATCCTAGGGACGAAAGCTTGAGTATCGCTTAAAGGCCCCTTGGAAATGCTTTCAGAGACGCAGCAACACTGGGCTTACGGACTCACCTACGGAACGTAGAGGCCGACGTGTTTGTCTTCGGCCGATTAATTTTGCTCAAGAAAGGTCCCATTTAAGGCGAATGTCTGATGACTACTCCCACATCGAGATCCTTAGGGCTGAACGCTTGCCTGTCCCTTAAAGGCCCCTTGGAAATGCTTTCAGGGACCAACCAACACTGGGCTTACGGCCTCACCAATGGAATGTGGAGGCCAACATTTTCTTCTGCGGCCGTGCAATTTTTGCACCACCACGGCTCCATTGCAGGGGACCGTCTGACGACTGCTCCCACAAGAAGATTCTTAAGTCTGAAAGACTGCATGTCACTTAAAGGCGCATTGGAAATGCTTTCAGGGAGCCACCAACACTGGGCTTACGGCCTCACGTATGCAACTTCGAGACCGATGTGTTAGTCTGCAGCCGTCCAATTTTGCTCAAGGAAGGTCCCATTTAAGGCAAACTTGTCACGACTGCTCCCACATCAAGTATCCTAGGGCCGAAAGCTTGCATGTCCCTTAAACGCCCCTTGGAAACGCTTTCAGGGACCCACCAACACTGGGCTTACAGCCTCACCTACTGAACATAGAAGCCGACGTGTTCTTCTGCGGCCGTGCAATTTTGCTCGAGAATGGTCCCATTGAAGGTGAACTTCTGATGACTGCTCCGACATTAAGTATCCTAGGGCTGAAATTTCGCGTGTTCCTTAAAGTCCCATAGGAATTGCTTTCATGGACTCACCAACACTGGGCTTACGGCCTCACCTACGGAACTTAGAGGCCGACGTGTTCCTCTGCGGCCGTGCAATTTTGCACCACCACGGCTCCATTGAAGGCGACCATCTGATGACTGCTACCACGTCAAGTATCCTAGGGCTGAAAGCTTGCATGTCCCTTAAAGGCCCCTTGAAAATGCTTTCACGGACCCACCAACACTAGGCTTACGGTCTCACCTACGGAACGTAGAGGCCGACGTGTTTGTCTGTGGCCGTGCAATTTTGCTCGAGAGCTGCTCCATTGAAGGCAAACGTCTGACGAC
Source organism: Steatornis caripensis (assembly GCA_013398225.1). Classification (NCBI taxonomy): domain Eukaryota; kingdom Metazoa; phylum Chordata; class Aves; order Caprimulgiformes; family Steatornithidae; genus Steatornis; species Steatornis caripensis. Next base: position 11,416 of record VZSC01018847.1, read on the forward strand.
TGCTCCCACATCAAGTATCCTAGGGTTGAAAGCTTGCATGTCCCTTAAAGGCCTATTGCAAATGCTTTCAGAGACCCACCAACACTGGGCTTATAGGCTTCACCTACGGAACTTAGAGGCCGACGTGTTCAGATGTCTGCAACTGTGCAATTTTGCTTCACAACGGCTCCCATTGAAGGCGAACGTCTGACAACTGCTCTCACATCAAGATTCCTTGGGCTGAAATCTTGTGTGTCCCTTAAAGGCCCCTTGAAATGCTTCCAGGGAGCCACGAACACTGGTCTTAAATCCTCACCTACAGAACCTAGAGGTGACGTAGTTGTCTGCTGACCCGCTATTTTGCCTGAGAAATCCTCCTTTCATGGCGAATGTCTGACGACTGCTCCCACTTCCAGTATCCCCGGGGTTAATGCTTGCATGACCCTTAATTACCCCTTGTCAATGCCTTCAGTGACACAACAAAACTGGGCTTACTGCCTGTCCTGGTTTGGGCCAGGACAGAACCGATTTTCTTTCAGTAACTTTGCTTTTTAGTTAAGTCTCTTCTGAGTAGCTGCACTCTCTGAAATTAACTGCATGTTTTTCCAGACAGTAGCTGCTTCTAGCAGTGATAAGACTCGGTGTTTATAGTTAGTGCTGGAACATCAGAAGCAATGGTATGCAGAAAGGCCCTTGCTTATAGTTATGCCTATGGAGACCAAGGTCGATGCTTGCTTCTGCTGACTTTCTTGTGCGCCGGAACTGAAAGAGCAGAGAAGTGGTCACACCTGCGACCCTGCGATGGGGAGGAGCGGGTCGGACAGGTGACCCAGAACTGACCAAAGGGAGTATTCCATCCCATACGTGTCATACTCAGTATAAAGCTGAGGGATCACGAGGGTCTCACTCTCTTCTTCTATGGCTGGCGTCCAAGGAGGACTCTGTTTGAATCTTCTGCCTTCGATCCTGATCCGTGCATTCCTGAATCCAGCTCCTGCCTGCTGCTGNCTTTCAGGGACCCACCAACACTGGGCTTACGGCCTCATCTACAGAAAATAGAGACCGACGTGTTCGTCTGCCGTCGTTCAATTTTGCTACACAACGGCTCCATTGAAGGCGAACATCTGACGACTGCTCCCACATCAAGTATCCTAGGGCTCAAAGACTGCATGTCCATTAAAGGCCCCTTGGAAATGCTTTCAGGCACCCACCAACACTGGGCTAACGGCCTTACCTACGGATCGCAGAGGCCAATGTATTCTTCTGCAGCCGTGCAATTTTGCACCACCATGGCTCCATAGAAGGCGAACGTCTGACAACAACTCCCACATCAAGATTCCTAGTGCTGAAATCTTGCGTGTCCCTTAAAGGCCCCTTGGAAATGCTTTCAGGGACCCACCAACACTGGGCTTAGGGCCTCACCTATGGAACGTAGAGGCCGACGTGCTCGTCTGCGTCTGTGCAATTTTGCTCGAGAACGGCTCCATTGAAGGTGACCATCTGACAACTGCTCCCACATCAAGATTCCTAGGGCTGAAAACTTGCGTGTCCCTTAAAGGCCCCTTGGAAATGTTTGTATGGTGATGAGCTTGTAGCCCCGCTCTTGTTTGGCAGTGAAAAGCTTACCGGGGCACATTTAAGGTAAGCACAAAATTTCATCCCTGGCACCTTGTCGGTGGCAGTCATCAGACAGTGGCAAATTATGTAGCCGTCCTCAGCCAGCCAGTCTACCATCATGGACAAAGACGTTACCCTGTACCTTCTCTAGGGGAGACCCTAGGCCCAGTCTTGGTGGTTCAGTTGTTGCCAGGGGGTGGTTAAGCCAGCACAAGTTTTCAGCACTGGCACCTTACCTGTGTTATCAGTCATCAGACGTTCACAGTTTATCAAGCTGGGCTTTGCCACCGGCACACAGTCACAGATCATATTGTCACCCTGTTCCTTGGCTAGGCAACCTCGTAGCCTCAGTCTTGGTTGGTTAGTGAAAGGGTTGCCAGGGGGCAGTTAAGGTCACCACAACAAGCTTTCAGCCCTGGCACCTTGCCTGTCAGAGCATTCAGAAGGCATTTTCAATTAATAGATCAGGGCTCAGCTAGCCAGGCCACCGTCATATACTGTGATATTAACCTGTGCCTTGGCTAGGCGAGCTTGTAGCCCAAGTCTTGGTGAATCACTGAAATGGTTGCAGGGGGCGGTTAAGGCCAATCTTTTAGGCCTGGCAGCTTGCCTTTGGAAGCAGTTATCAGATGTTTGCAATTCATGGATCGTGGGCTCGGCCAACCAGCACACCACCACAGATGAAGATGACACCTTGTTCCGTGGCTGAGCAAGTCCATAGCACCAGTCTTGGAGGTGCAGTGAAATTGTTGCCATGGCGTGGTTAAGGCCAGCACAAGCTTTGAGACCTGGCACCTTGCCTGCGCAAGCAATTGATAGGGTCAGGCTCAGCCGGCAGGCCCTCCATCACATACTAAGACGTCGTTCTGTCCCATGGCTAGTTGGGCCCGTATTCCCAACCTTGATGGGTCAGTGAAAGTGTTGCCAGCAGGCAGTTAATGTCAGTACAATCTTTCAGCCCTGACACCTTGCCTGTGGGAGCAGTCCTCAGACGTTTGCAATTTCTTGTGTGGGGTTCAGCCAGATGGCCTGCCTCTACACAGGATGATGGCACCCCGTCCCTTGGCTAGGCGAGCCTGTAGCCCCAGTCCTGGTGGGTCAGTGAATGCTTTCCCAGGGGGTGTTAAGTCCAGAGAATCTTCCAGCCCTGGCACCTTGCTTGTGGAGAAGGAGGTCAGAGTTTTGTAATTTACAGAGCTGAGCTTGGCAGGCCAGACCACCATCACATGCTATGATGGCACCCTATTGCTTGGCTAGGTGGGCCCGTAGTCCCAGTCTTGCTGAGGCAGTGAAAGAGTTGCTAGGGTTCAGTTAAGGCCAACACAAGCTTTCAGCCCTAGCACCTTGCCTGTGGCATCAGTTGTTGAACAGTTACAATTTATGGAGCTGGACTTGGCTGGCAGGCCCAATATCAAATACTGTGATGGCACCCTGTACCTTGTCTAGGCAAGGCCATAGTCCCTGTCTTCATGGGTCAGTGAAAGGGTTAACAAGGGTAGTCTGACGACTGCTCCCATAGGAAAGGTGCCAGGACTGAAAGATTGTCCTCACCTTCACAGTCCCCTAGCAGCTCTTTCACTGTCCGACCACTGACTGACTAGGTCTACGGACTTGGCTATCCATGGGATGTTGTACCATAGTTCGCTTTGACACCCTGCGGAGTGCCAGGTCCAGCTCCATATATTCCAAACATCTCATGACTGCTCCCACAAGAAAGGTGCCGGAGTTGAAATCTTGTGCTAGTCTTAACTGCCCCCCAGCAACATTTTCACAGACCTACAAAGACTGATGCTGCAGACTTGCCTAGCCATAGGAAGTGGTAGCACCAATTGCTATGACAGCTTGCCAACCATCTTGCCACCAGATCCTGAACATCTCATGACTGCTCCCACAGGGAAGGTGTCAGGGCTGCAAGCTTGTGCTGGCCTTAACTGAACCCTAACAACTCTTTCACTGCCCCACCAAAACTACGGCCCAGCAAGTGGGCAACAACATTTCCTCTGGGGAACTTATTCCAGTGCTGCATGGTTCCTTGTTGCCGGCAGGGCTCAAATCACCACAGTGGCCCTCCTCTGGACTCACTCCAATAAGCCCATGTCCTTCTTATGCTGGGGCCCAAGTAAAAAGAAATACTATGTGTATTTAATTCACAATGATGTGGTCTTTGCAGGGATAACGCTCATGTAGCATGTTGTTTAAGAATCAGTTCTACTTCATGCAGGACACACACATTTGTTGGGTGACCCGGAACGTATGGTCTGATTCATTTTATGATAGTCACTGTTGCTGCTAGCACTTCAACACAGGAACTATTCCCTGCCACTACAGGATCTAGTTGAGTTGAGTGATAAGCCACAGGGCAGAAATGTGGACCTAGCTTTTGACTAAGGACTCTGCTGGCTACTCCATTGTTCTCATGCTCAAATAGTTCAAAGGACTTGGAGTAATCCAGCAATCCTAATACCAGAGCATAAGATAAAGCTCCATTTTATAGCTTGGAACACCTATTCTCTTTCTGGACCCCAACATATAGGCTCCACTTCCTCTGCATTGGTAACTTCTGTCAATGGCTTACTTAACTCCCCTAGCCCCAGTATCCAGGGTTTGCAGTATCCTACTGAACAAAAAAATCTTCACAATTGTTTCTTTCTTACTGGTCAAGGCATTTCTACAATAGCCTGGACCCATTCTGGATCTACAAATCTTTGTCCTTCTTTTACTATGAATCCTAAATATTTTATGAAGTCTTCTTACTCCAGCTGCAGGAGGCATTGTGCTTGCATTCTCTCATCCTACTGCAGGACTTCAATCACCCTAACATCTGCTGGAAATGCAGCATGATGAGATGTTGGCAATCCAGAGACTCCTAGAATGCATTGAAGCTATCTCCTTAAGCCAGGTAATAGACAGTCCTACCAAAGAATTACATTACTGGACCTGTTGGTCACCAACGCAACTGAGATAATCAGAGACGGCAAGATTGGAGGCAGCCTGGGCTGAAGTGATTGTGCGCTGGTGCAGTTCATAGTCCTGAGGGTTATGTGACAGGCAAAGAGTAAAGTCAGGACCCTGAAATTTAGGAAACCAAAATTCCAGTTGTTCAAGGAGTTAGTGAACAGGATCCCCTGGGAAACTGCCCTCAAGGACAAAAGAGCAGAACAGAGCTGGCAGATCTTTAAGGATGCTTTCCAAAGAGCGCAAGAGCTCTTGATCCCCATGTGTAAGAAAACAGGAAAGGAAGGCAAGAGACCAGCATGGATGAGTCAAGACCTGCTGGTCAAACTAAACAGCAAGAAGGAAGTGCACAGGCAGCAGGACAAGGGATAGGTATCCTGAGAAGAGTATAGGGACATTGCTTGGTTGTGTAGAGATGGGTTCAGGAAGGCAAAGGCATGGCTGGAGCTGAACTTTGGAAGGGAGTCAAATAATAATAAAGGCTTCTACAGGTGCGACAGCCAGAAAAGAAAGGTCAAAGAACGTGTATGATGCCCCTGATAAACACAACTGGCAAACTGGTAATGACAGATGAGGAGAAGGACGAGGTACTCAACAACATTTTTGCCTCAGTCTTCACTGGCAATGTCTCTTCCCACACCTCTCAATTGGATGGACCTCAAGGCAGGGACCAGGGGAGCAACGTCCCTCCCACTGTAAGACAAGATCAGGTTTGAGACCATCTGAAGAATCTGAACATACAGAAGTCAATGGGATCTGATGAGATGCATCTGAGTCCCGACAGGTTTGGCTGATGTTATTGCCAAGCCACTCTCTGTGATATTTGGAAAGCCATGCCAGTCAGGTGAAGTCCCTTGTGACTGGAAAAACGGAAACATTGCACACGTTTTTAAGAAAGGAGGACCCTGGGAACTGTCAGCCTCACTTCTGCACCTAGGAATAGCATGGAAGAGATCCTCCCGGAAGGTATGTTAAGGCACATGGAGGACAGGGAGGTGATTTGAGACAGTCAGTATGGCTTCACCAAGGGCAAGTCTTGCCTGACCAACCTAATGGCCTTCTATCATGAGTGACTGCGTCAGTGGGCAAGGGAAGAGCTATGTATGTCATCTACCTGGACTTCTGTAAGGCCTTTGACATGGTCCCCCACAACATCCTTCTCTCTAAAGTGGAGAGATAGGGATTTGATGGGTGGACTATTTGGTGGATAAGGAATTGGCTGGTGGTCACATCCAGAGAGTAGTGTTCAACAGCTCAATGTCCGTATGAAGATCAGTAACAAGTGGTGTCCCTCAGGGGTCCATATTGGGACCAGTACTATTTAATATCTTCAATGACATGGACAGTGGGATTGAATATCCCCTCAGCAAATTTGCAGATGACATCTAGCTGAGTGGTGTGGTTTACACACTTGAGGGACAGGATGCAGTTCAGAGGCACCTGGACAACCATGAGAAGTGAATTCATGTGAACCTCATGGCTAAGTGCAAGGTCCTGCACCTGGGTCAGGGCAACCCCCGGTACTGACACAAGCTGAGGGATGAAGGGATTGAGAGCAGCCCTGTGGAGAGTGACTTGAGGACACTGGAGGATGAAAATCTGGATCTGAGCCAACAATGTATGCTCACAGCCCAGAAGGCCAATCCATATCCTGGGCTACATAAAGAGAAGCATGGCCAGCAGGTTGAGGGAGGTAATTCTGCCCCTCTACTCTGCTCTGGTGTGACCTCATCTGGATTACTGTGTCCAGCTCTGGCGTCCTCAGTACAGGAAAGATATGGACCTGTTGGAGGACGGGCTGAGAGACGTGGGGTTGTTTAGTGTGGTTAAGTCCTTATTGTGGCTTTTCAATACTTAAAAAAGTGCTTATAAGAAAGATGGGGAGAGATTTTTAGTACGGCCTGTAACAACAGGACAACGGATAATTGTTTTAAAACAGAAGAATGTAGATTCAGACTAGATACAAGGAACACATTTTTTACAATGAAGGTGGTGAAACACTGGTTGCCCAGAGAGGTTGTAGATGCCCCATCCCTGGAAAAATTCAAGGACATGTTGGAGAGGGCTCTGATCAACCTGATCTAGTTGAAGATGTGTCTGCTTATTGCAGGTGCCAGCGGGGGTGACTAGATGACCTTTAAAGGTCCACTCCAACTCAAACCATTCTATGATTCTGCTTTCTGCTGACACAGCTGAAGTTTAGAAGGAGATCCATGGTGACATTTTTCTGCTAAAGCAGAAAAATAGTATCTTTCAAGCAATCTTCATACGTCTTGCTGGCAAGTAACAAATCATCTACATGTTGTACAAGTATAGAACCACAAGGTAATATATCCTTCGAGTCATCTTTAAGCAAAAAGGTAGGATTCCCAAGTGAATGCTTGGGGCAAGTGGGTCCACATTAGTTTTTGGCCTTTCCATGCAGATGCGAAGAGATGCTAGCTGTCTTTTGCTATAGGAATACTAAAGAAAGCAGCTGTTAAATCAATTACAGTAAAGTATTTTGCCCTATGTGGAATTTGTAATAATATTGTTGATGTGTCTGGAACCACCAAATGAGTTACAATCAAGTGTTTATTTATTGCTCTGAGATCCTGTACAAACCGATATTATGTATCCCCTTCTTTATCTCATCTATTTTTGATTACAAGTAAAATATAGGTATTATACAGGAAATTGCATGATCATAAAATCTTTGTCCAAATATTAGTTGACTTGTTTCTGAATACTTTTTTCTGCTTCTCCGGGAATCTGATACCACTTGATTGCTATGGGTTCTCCTCCTTTTGTTTTTGTAGACTGGTTATGCCAATTTCACTAAGCCTATATCCATTCTGGAGGAGCGCCATAATTTTGAAGGTGCTTTATTAAGTTCAAGTGGTACTCTTGGAATTTTGGGCGAGTTCTCAGCAGTGAGACAGACTCCTGCTACTATAAGTTCTACCCCTTCTGGGGATAGACAGATTTGAGTATTTAGAGCTCGTAGTACATCTCATCCCAATAAACACTTAGGCAAATCTTCAGTGATTACAAATCTTTCCCACACTCCCTAGATACCTATCTATAGCAACAATTGATGGCTAAGCGATTGCTCCTTTTTTCCCAGTGACTCCTTGAACTAATACTCTACCAATAGAGATTTGTCCCTTGGGTTTGAAATTCAAAAGCAATATAGTGGTTCCTGTGTCCACTAGAAATGGTAATTCCTTGTCTTCTATTTTTTCCAAAGTTTGACCCTTGTGGTTCAGTTTAGTAGTCCAAAACCCATATATACCCAAAATTCATCTGAGTCTCCTTCCTGCTGTCATTGCAATATTCATCTGATCTTTCCCAAATCGGGGTCCATGGGCCCCCTCGGCCTCACAGGACATTCTCTTTTCCAGTGTCCTTGCTCCCCGCAGTAGTTAAAACAATCATTCTAATTACCATCTAATCTATCATCAACTCTGCTCCCTCTACCTTTCTGACAATCTCCCTTATGCCATGGTGGTGTCTACCCTAGAGATGGAGGTCTGCCTCATGCTTGCCCTCACATTCCCTGAACAATTGCTGCTGCAAGCAGGGTAGCCTATTGCTGTCTCTTCTTTCACCTTACCATCTCTAATTTGGTTTTTCTTTTCATCTCTACCATCAAAAATGAATACTGCAATACTTAGAATTTTCTGCAAGTTTTCTTCTTGCCACTGTGACGGTGTGCTCCCCCCACCCTCTGCTTAAGCAATAGCCACTAGTTGTGGTCATGATGGCTGCATGTGGCGTAAGTCAGAATCTTGGGATATAGATAACACCACAATAACTGAGGGCTACAAATCTTGCTCCACAACTGAGGCATAGTTGAGCATGTGCTAATGGAAATATGACTAGTATGCAAATATAAGTCAATACTCCATAAATAGTGGACAGCCCAAGGCTCATAGAGCATGGCAGCAGGCTGCATGACAGGATCTCGCCTTGAATAGGGATGCCTCTCAAGGTTACTCCTTGTGGCTGAGAGAATACTTATCGCATGAGATAGATACTCAGTAACTGAATTGGGAAATCTTAGCTAAGTTATATGAAAGGTTGATTGTGCACACATGTAATCCTTTAGACATAAACCATTGACCAAGTCTGGGACTAAGACTGGATCTAGATGCACCTAGACTCCTCACTGAGGACTTCAGAAAGCAAGGAGATCCTTTCTGATCCTCATGACTCAATGGGATGGTCTCCCTGAGAGTTTATCTGACCCTATCCTCTATGCAGTAAATAATCAAGTGTGCTTTGCCATCAAATCTTGTGAAACCACTGTTGCATTTACTATCAAACTTTGTTAAATCACTATCAATAAACATCTTGCTATTTCTCTCTAACAAGTGAAGTGCATCACTTCATCTGTGACAGTCATCCAGGCATGTGAACCTTAAAACCGTTAACAGATGTCAGAGGTGGCTTCGCGCACAAATATACTAGCAGCTAATGCATCATTAAAATTCTGTTCCATCATTCCCTTGTGTTTTCAGAGAGTTTATCTCAGCCTGACCCAGAAGTCCCTGGGGTGCTCATCTGGTCATTGTCGACATTCTTAAGTTTTAGACCAATTTATGCCGATTTCCCCACATGCTTTATTAAGTTCTGATGCATGGTTTGCCAGTTTGCCATATCACCTGCTGCATTATAACCATAATGGGGATCGGCAGCTGGGAATAGCTGGTGTTCCTCTCCAGCCCTTCGAGCCAGTTCAGCATGCTTTTCAAATATCCTCTCTCTCTCTTGCCTGCTCTAAATAACTCTTTCAGCAGTATATGAATGTCAGCATATGAAGGGTTGTGCCTCATACAGATATGGAAAAGATTTGAGCACATCACCATCCTCTTGGAGATGCAACATTTCATTTAATTGTCCTCAAGGTGCCTCTACAGGCAATTTAACTCCTGAAAATCAAAAGTCCCCTGGGAAGGTCAGCTCTCCAGAGAGTTTCTGTCTTGCGTAATTAATGGCCAATCTTCCTTACATAGCATTACCATTCTTTTTTTAGATAGACCTTTAATACAATCTATTTTCTTCTAGTTTTCTAAAACCTCAGCTAGCGTCCCCTTCTCTATGCTGGGTTTATTCCCCATTATTGCATGCTTCCAGAAACCAGAATACCAGAATTTAGAATTCAGGAGCAGGAGTTTAAAGATTCACCTGCCAGAGCCACTCATTCCCAAGGTCCCAGGTGAACACACCCACGGTTGCCAGCACTGGACATTGATGCCAAGAGGGTCCGTTGGCATCTCCCAACATCCCATCTGGGGTGCCAAATCTGTTGCAGGAATTATGCAGCCACCACCTAGACCATGGGAGGAATTATGCAGATGCCACATCCACAGGGCTCAGCCCTAAGTTCTTGCTCAAAGAAAAGTCAACAATGCACTCAGTAAATAAGTGGTTTATTTATCCAATATGCAGAGCACCTCAAGCTGGGTGTCTCCAAGGAGCGACCCCTATTGCAGATCATGCACCCCAATTATACCTGTACCACCCTTCACCCAGTCCCCAAGTCCAATTGCTTAATTTTGGTCAGCGGTCTCTTGATTTCTTATTTGTTTTCTTGGTCACTGGGCTGGCCTTCTGAAGTGACCTCGTTCTCTTGAAATTGGTTCCTTGGTCCTTTTCTTCTTCATTCTGCTTGTATCTGCTGGATTCAGCTAGTTCTGTGTTTGCAACACTAGTTTTGTTGAAAAGTTTACTCTTGGTCAGCTCTTGCGGCCTAAGGCTTCGACTACTTCAGCTTCTAGTGTTAATCAAGGCTATTAGTCCTAACAGTTCTCAACACTTTTGCCAGTGCCAGGCGGATTCCTGGAGATGGCAGCTAGCCCTGAGCCTGCACAGCACCCTGAGGGAGCAGCATGGTGTAGCAAGGGAGGGATGGATGGATGGATACATGGATGGAGGGATGGATGGCATTCAGCTGCCCTGAAGATTTCCTGCTGCTGGGCTCAGATGCAGATGCTTTCTGAGGCAAGTAAACGCTCAGGAAGCTTATGCCCCAGTGCTCACCTATGCCTGATCCATCTTGGGAGAAAGACAAGTCCAGGGAAGGGGACAGAGCCCTGGGGTGCCCGCTCCCAGGAGAGAGCTGTGGCTCATGAGGAGACTATGCAGTCCCTCATGTAAGCATCCTGGAAGCATGTAGCAGCAACAAGATCGGGACTCTAAAGCACTTCGTCTATTTCTACCTCAAGCCAAAACTCCTGGAGATGAGGGGCAAAACAAAGGTCACCCCAACCAGCACCTGAAGACACCAAGTCAATGGCTTCAGCCTTGTGTCATGGTCCAGGGGCTCAGGGGCACAGCAAGCCCATCCCCATAGTAGCACTTTAAGACATCAACTTGTCAGCTTCTCTGTTGCCTGCAGACACTACAGGGGAGGCCAGCATAGCCACTCTAGCCCTCACAGAGCACTAGGATGGAGAAAACACGGCTTTGCCCATGTTTGCAGATCCTCATAGAGGGGCCCCTCCCTCCTCAGCAGAGCACGATGCTGCAATTCCGGGTTTGCCCTAGCAGTGCATGAGGAAAGAGAAATGGCTTCTCCCATGTCTGCAGAGCCTCAGACAGAGACCAGCACAGCCATTCTTGCCCCAACACCTCACAACGATGGAGAAGAAATTGCTTCTCCATTGCCTTGAGACCTGGAGTGCCCACTCCCAGGAGAATGGCTCTGTCAGAAGGCAGCATCTCCCCTGGGTGCCCATGGCAGGTCTCTGCCAAAGGACCCCACAGATGACCATAGACAAGGAGGAAAAATCCTGCCCCCAGAGCCTGCAGAAGGGCTGCCAGGTGAGGGACGTGGCTGGAGGGAAAGGCCAGTGGTGGCACTGAGCCACGCATGCCAGCACTGTGGCAGCCACCGTGCCAAGGCAGCAGCCTCCATCCCATGCCACCTACTCCTTCCCACAGATGGGCCACAGGCAGCTGCAGGCAGCACTTCAGGGCTGTAAGAGCCAGGTCTTGTCCCTCAATGGGGATAAGCTGCCATGACACCCCTGCTCAGACTGCTCGCATGCCACTGGGAGCCACAATGCACAGGTAGGGAGTCCAAAGGAAATGGAGCCGAACATCTTTCTGACCCCAGGAGCTGCTGACAGGCAGGTGGGAGGTGCAGGAGGGGACCGGCAGGCCCAGCCCCCATAGCAAGCTGAGCACCCCATGCTGTGCCTGCCAGGCTGCCAAGGCATGCTAGAGATGCTCCTAGGAGTCACTGTAGGCTGGGTGGGGAACAGCCTTTTTCCCAGCCAGCTCTGGGAGCAGGGTGACAGACACCTGCAGGGTTGAGTGCTGCCCTGGGGCCTGGCAGGGAGTCCAGATGCAGAAGCTCTTCCAGCTGGGCTGCAGTTCGTGGGATCAAGGGCCACAGCCACACAGCCTCTCTCCTCAGCTTCCCTTACAGATAACCTAGTGCACAGAGAGGCACTACCCCACAGCAGGGTGATGTGGGAGGAGACAGCCTGTCTTCCAGCCTTGCCACCTCTCCTCAGGCAGGCAGCAACACAGGCAGTGGCACCCTGGCACACACCTGCAGCTTGGCCAAGCACCTGCTGCAAGCTGCCTCCTCTGCCAATAGCACCCTCTGCATCTTTTGCAGGGCCAGTAAAACAGTTAACAGCACCACAGCCAAGAGCCACCAAGAGCTTGTCCCAACTGCTCAAGACATCCATGGTGAACAGGGCACAGCCACAATGGTGGAGAGCCAGAAGCCTGCACACAGGGCCTTGCAGCCCACGCCACAGCTCTACAGGTCACAACCTGGTGTCTCATGAGCGAGGTCTTGGGCCAGGCTGTAAGTGCAAGCCAGGGACCCAGTCAGCAGCTGGTGGCACAGCAGAATCAGGCACACAGCATCAGTTATCGAAGGCAGCAAGAACAGCTAAGGTCTGGGTGGCTGACAGCGCAAGGCCCCTGAAGCTCAGCCTGCGCCTGATCCCCATGCACGTGAGGGCATTGGTGCTGCTGACAGGGCCTTTGTGTGGGCTTACCTGGGCAGGAACATGGGGCCAAGTCACTGGGGACAAGTGGCAGGGCATGACCCAGCAACACTGGCAGTGCGCTGGCAGTTACCTGTATGGCAAGTCACTGCAGTTGTACAATGAGGCTGCTGCAGAGCATCTGGCCATCCTGCCCATCAAGACAGAGACTCTAGAGGGGCTGGAGAGGAGATGTCTGGCCCGCACTGGGTCCAGCCCAGGCAAGACACTCTGTAGGGGCAGCAGGATGGCCCAGAAGACAGCTAGCTCCAGTAGCAGGAGGGCAAGGGGCAGCATTTCTCCCAAACGCGATCAAGGCAGCTCAGTGTCATACCCAGGCAGGTGAGTGCCAAGGATGGGATGGAACAGGGCGGTGAGCTCCCCTCTGCCTGGGACAGCACCACTGTAGCCAGATCATCTCCTGTATCCCTGTTTCAGCAGTTGTTGCCAGCAGGTCCTATTGGCAGTAGGCTGCCTTTACAAATCCCCCTCTCTCCTTTCAGATCTGCAGAGTGAATTCATTTTTCAACCTGTGGCAGCTGGCACTCACACACATGGAGCTCCTGAAGAACTCAGAGCAAGCAGGACATGCTGGAATGCGAGTAGCCCATGCTGCCAGGAAGCAGTGGGAGTGGGCAGCAGAGGGGACAGTCCTGCAAGTGCCGGAGGACAAGACAGGGGCCTTGGCCAAGGAGAACGAGTGGGAAGACAACAGCTGCCAGAAGAGGAAAACATTACCATCTTCAACACCTGGGTCAACCCCTTGGTCCCAGAGCTCTTCCAGGACCCCGACGCTGGCCCCCGGGGGGGCCCAGCTGGCCTAGTAGCATGGGCATGGAGATGACAGCAGAGGCAAATGGCGATGTGAAGAGCACATCTCCCATCGTTGTGGGTCCCACAGACACTGAGCTGGCTCCTTCTGCCCTGGCTGGAGTTCCTGAGCAAGAGGAGCACCATGTGCCTCTCACCCCTGGAGCACCTCAGGACACAGAGTCTCCATTGACTGGAGAGTCTCAGGGAGAGGCCAGCACAGCCCCTCTCATCCCAGCAGCATGTGAGGATGGAGAAGACATTGCTTCTCCCATGTCTGGAGACCCTAAGGGAGAGGACATCACAGCCATTCTCAGACCAGCAGTATGCAACAGTGAAGAACTGGCTTTTCCCTTGTTGGGAGAGCCTCAAAGAGAGGCCAGTGGAGGCCCTGTCATCCCAGCAGCATGTAAGGATGAAGTGGTTTCTCCATTGCCTCAAGAAACTCTGGCAGATGCTGGCACACCCCACCTTGACTTAGCAGTGCTTGAGGAAGGAGATGCGCATGAAGAGATCGTGTCAATGGCTTCAGCCTTGCTTATCGGTCCAGGAGCCATGGGGCACAGTGAGCCTCTTCCCATAGCAGCACCTGATGACATCAACTTGTCAGCTTCTCCCTTGCCTGGAGATCCTCTGGGAGAGGCCAGCACAGCCCCTTTCACCACGGCAGAGCACAAGTTACTGCTGGAACATCAGTAGGAATTGTAAGCAGAAAGGCTCTTGCTTATAGTTATTCCTATGGAAACCAAGGTTGATGCTTGCTTCTGCTGACTTTCTTATGTGCCATAAGTGAAAGAGCAGAAAAGTGGTCACAGCTGCGACCTTCCAGTCAGGGGGAGCCGGTTGGACAGGTGACCCAAAACTGACCAAACTCAGTATTCCATCCCATATGTGTCATACTCGGTATAAAGCTGAGGGATCACAAGGGCTAAGATCTCTTCTTCTACAGCTGGTGTCCAAGAAGGACTCTGTCCGATTCTTCTGCCTTTGATCCTGATACATGGATTATTATTTTTTTCCTATTATCATACCTTATTATTATAGTTAGATTAAAGGTGTTTAAACTTTTCCAACCCATGTCTCTTTCCTTTTCCTTCCCCCCAGCCCCACCTTTTGGAGAGGGAGGGGGTTAACAAAGAGCACCTGTCATCAGTTTAATAGCCAGCACAGCTTTAAACCGTGACACATGTCCAGTTAGTGGAGGAGGCATTTGCAGATGGTTGGTGCCTATTCAGATTGTGCATCCACATTCTGCAAATTCACTTTCTGAAGAGGGTTTGTGCAGGACACCTGTGCCTGTTCCATTTGTGCAGTGGGTTTATGACTAGCCACAAAGTGCAGCAGCTTTTGCAGCAGGTTTCTGCATACTCTTCTGCAGATGTTTTGTGCCTATTTCGGTTGTGCAGCAGGATTATTCAGCAAGTTTGTGCATATTCAGTTTGTGCAGTAAGTTTGTTCAGATTCAGTCTGTGCAGATCATTTCTTCAGAGGTGTTGTGGTGTAGGCCCCGCTTCCCCCCTACTAACAAGCCGCATTGCAATGTCAGATCATCCATCACCATATAAGAACAAAGAGCTGGGATAATTGGGCACTCTACGACCCTGCCTGTTGGTACAGTGAGCCGAGATATGAAGTAATACGGTACATCTTTGTCCCGGGATGAGCACAGCGAGTTGGGACAATTAGGC
>VZSC01018853.1:10209-22173 GCA_013398225.1 Steatornis caripensis
TTCTTTCTTTCTTTCTTTCTTTCTTTCTTTCTTTCTTTCTTTCTTTCTTTCTTTCTTTCTTTCTTTCTTTTTCTTTGAAGGAGATGATCAGCTTTTTTGTGATATTGAGGTGGGAGCAGTGGTTAGAAGTGTGTTAGTGTAAAAAGCAGCCCAAGCCTCCCCTAACGTCCTCGCTAGATCGCGGCTGGGCCGCTGTCTGTGCCTAAGGCTCCACTCCGCCAGACCAGGCACCCAGCTACTTGCCAAGTAATTATTGCTTAAATGTACAGATAAGGGCGACGATGAGCCCCAACCCATTTCACTGATAGCCTAAACTAAGGCCACTGTGGTTTTCACCCACATACAGCAGCCCCCCTAGCTCCACAACAGCCTGCATGAGGGGAAGGGCCGTTTGTAAAACAATGAGTGGGGGATCTGATGCAGGATGCATTGACGTGCAGAAACCAAGCAGGTTATACCGGAGTGCCCAAATGGGATGTATTATAACGCCCTGTTTGGAGACAAAGCTCCGCAGCTGGCGGAAGTGCAGGGAGGCAACTGCCGGGGCGGAGGAGCCGACACGGCAGATCCAGCGCTCCCTCCTCCCCGCAGCACCCCAGCCTCCTGCTCGCAGAACGGGGTGTGCAAAGCGGGTGGGAAGAGCGGTTCCACGATCCCACGGGGGCCCTGCCTCGACCTCCACGCCGCAAGCAGAAAAAGCAACCTCGAGATAGATTCACCCTCGCCGATGCTGGTGGCCAGGCTGGGGGTGCGGCATCTGGACTGAAACAGAGAACGTAAATCTTTGGTACAGGATGCTGGAAGAGCTCTTTGGGAAGAGGGATCCCGGGCTGTTCAGGGCCTCCTTATCCCATCACCGCTTCGGTCCTTCGCCTGTACCCACCAGCACCCTGCTGGTTAAGGGCCGGAGCAGCTACTGTGGGTCGTGCAAAGGGGCAAAAACGTGAAGCGGTCGCATCTGAGAAACCCGTTTCTTGCCCTCTGTCCAGGGGAGGGCTGAGAGCAGACAGCACGTCCCCCGAAGAGAAGGGCGGGCAGATCCCCAAACAGGCTCACAATCCTCCTTTCCACCGCTGAGTGCGTGCGGTCTCCACGGCAGACCCACAGGGCTAGCGGTGCGTGGCCGACAGGCGTTTCAAACGCCGCGCGGGAGAGGACTTTTACACGGCACGCGACAAACCCGTCCTCGCTGCCGCCGCCGCACGGTGCGCCTCCCCACGCGGGAGCTCCCTTTGCTTTCGGTCCGTGTGCCAGAGCCCTCAGCTCCTCTTTATGACTCTCAAATCCACATCACTCAGAAAATTGTATTCTTATTTCTTCAAATACAGCCCTCAGCGTAGATGTCAACTTCATATCAGCTTATGAAGCAGTGTGTGTAGGCACGACGGCGCACCCCAGCACATACCGTCTGTCTCCCTGACACAGGTACGCGCACACACACACACGGATTCACCGTGGTGTATTCCGGAGAAAGGCTGAAGCATCTCAGATGCTATCAAGCATAATTCCCCTGCGTGCCCAGACAGCACGTACACACGCGTGCGTGTACACATAACACGGGCTTGTGTGTCTCGATATGAAAACGTGTACGTGGGGACGGACAGAGCCAAATCGCCTGCCTGCCGCTGGAATGCTTCCTGCAAGTGTCACGCGTCGGTCTGGAGCTGGGCAAAAGGAGGAGCGTGGCCGTGTCCGCAGGCCACATCTCGACACGTCTGGGGACGGGTCGCTGCCCTGCCTGCCGGTGAGTTAGGAGGAGAGCTTGCTTGCGAACGGAAACGTCAGCTGTAGGAGGTGAATGAAGGACAAGCAGGCTGCCCTCTTTCAAACGCAGCCTGGCAGCTGCCGATACGCTGCCTCTGACCCTTGGGCGGCAGCCTCGGGTACCCCGGGGAGCTGCCGGGCCGTGTCCCCCCCCGCGCCTGCCCCAGCCCCACCACGGCTGCCTGCTGGGACGGGGCACCTCGCACCTGGTGGCCTCGGCACGCATGGTCCTTGCAGGATCCCCAGTGGGGCCATCTCCGTGAAATGCCGACCCGGTGGGCGTGGGCTCCCTGTGCAAAGGAACTGCTGGGGAGGGGGGCAGACACCCCCTCCCGTGACACTGTGACGCTTCGTCGGTCCCACGCCCCACCGGTGCTGTTGCTTGCACAGGCTGAGCGCAGTCCCCGCGTCCCAGAGGGCCGTCATCGCCCTGCGACCTCTGCACATGGCTGATGAGGTGTAGATCCAACCGTCGGTGCTCCCCCTGGCCCGTAGCAGGCTAACCTCGACGTGGCACAAAGGCTGAAGCTCTTGGAGCATCATTTGAAAGGACTAGCTCTCTTCCCTCCCACGTCAGGCTGTCCCAGAGGCGTGGGGACCCATCAGACTCCTTACCCCACGTACTGCAATGAGCACAACTACCCAGAAGTGATGGGGTCACTTGCTTGCGTGGTTATTTCCCCTGGCACTGATACTGCCTCGGTGGTTCCCAACCTTGCGGGAAGCCCTCGGAGGCTCTCCTGCCCAAGGACCTCCTTGCCTGAAGGAACTTCTCCGCTTACACCAGCTGCCACCCCACTGCAGTGAGCAGGACCCAAGAGGCATCAGCAGGCGAGGAGCGTGCAGGTGTAGTGGCTGCTTACTCACTCTGACTCAAAGTGACGGCCTCCTCTGGTTTTGTAAGAGGTTCTGCCACAATACGCTCCTTCGGTGTCTGCCAGGGCATGGCGTGCGGCCAGCCCACCTTCCCGAGGCCGCGCCAGACTCTGCCCGCGGCACCAGCGAGCCACGGCTTCGTTAGGCGGAGGCTGAGCGGGTCTTCCCAGCCAGGGCGAGATGCGGCACAGGCTTCACGGCCCTCTCCCAGGTTGTGTTTATCCGTTGTGATGCTTTCACATGAGAAACAAACAAAGGCTGATGATATCTCCTGGAAGAAAAAAACAAGGTTACTCCCCTGACCTGATTAATGCAAATAAACTGAACGGAGTCCTGTCGCCCGGGGCTTGCAAATTTAATATCTGTTAAACTGGTTCATTTCATGCTGTTTTAGCCTCTCACCCTGTGACTGCAATTACCTCTGACGGTCTCGCTAGGCTGTCGGTGCCTGCTTCCCCCCGTGCCTCACGTGATGCTGTTTGGGTTGGGGCTGTTTGGTTTCTTGGGTTGGGTTTTTTTTTTTCTTCTTGTGGTTTAATGTCTTTTGACTTTATTAATTACGGCTGGGGGCCGGGAATGTTTCGCTAATGCTTCCTTCTGGCGTAGCGTGGCCCTTCAGCCCCGTAATTCCCCCTTTGTCGGCTGACCCGGAACGGCTCAGGCGAAGCAGAGCCGGAGCTGGACCCGGCTGCAGGGAGACGGCGGGTGGGAAACTCTTCTTTCCCTTTGCTGCCTGTGAGCCCCGCGCCCGTGTCCCCACATCGCTCCCACCGCCTTGCCCTGTGTTTCCTGCTGTCTTCCCTTGCACGAAGCAGCCGCTTGGCAGGAGGCTTGGGAAACGTGTTTCAAACCCTTTAACGAGAGCGTCGGGTCGGTGTTGCTGGAGAAAGGTGACCGAGAGCTCCGGGCCCAGCGCCGGGCTCTTCCAGCAGGACCCCGCGCAGGCCGAGGAGCAGGCTCTTGTTCAAACCTCACCTGCAGCAATTAGGATCCGCATTCAGAATTCATTCAAACGGTGAAGGTCGTGTGCGAGCAACAGGCTGGTTGGTTTGTGGAGACGGCATGTCTACCCCCTGGCTCTCGAGAGCCACGAAGATGAGCTCTTCAGGAGCTCTCAGCCCCGAGCCCAGCTGCCCGGGCTGCTGCAGGAAACCCAGCCCAATGCCTTTTAACTTCGCGGGCTGGTGTGCTGCAGGCTCCCCGAGCTGTCGGTCCAGGGTGCAGTCCAGGGGTGCCGGAGCCAGGGAGCAGAGGTTAAAGCAGAGACCTCCCCACGGGAGAAGGCACCAGAGCAGATGTGCTGCGAGTATAAAAGATAAATGAGGCTGAGGACATCAGCCGGGTTTCGCTTCACTTTTCGTCTAACTCAACAGTGAGGGAGCACTCGGTGGAATTCAAAGGGAAGCCACTTCAGGCGGAGGAAGGACCTGGGATTTTACCAATGCATGGGAACCCCACCATAGCAGGATGTTGCTTAAGCAAAGACTTCTCTGAAGTGAATACGGAGGAGCTGCTCTGGCGACAAACATCACCCGTAGTGAGGTGTTCGGCCGAGGTATAAAAGTGCCATGAGCTCTCGATCCCTGCGTGGCGTGGGGAGGGGGAGGCATTGCCCACCGCCCGCGGCACGGCACGGCAACCGGAGCTGGGGACCGAGCTGCCACCGCCCTGGTGTGCGCCTGCTGCGTGCTCAGAACCCTTGGTGCTTTTCTGAGATGTCTGCCTCCCCAGGAGAGGACAGATGACCAGATACGCTCCGCTTAAGGGCACTGAGGCTGTAAGGGTACAGATAAAAGCCAAGAAGTTAAGTACGTGCTCTCTCTATGGGCCGGGAAGCCACAATGCAAAGGGATTTATTTATCTCCTTAAACAAACAATAACAACCTAATTGCCAAGCCCTTGTCACAGCCGCCTCGTTCAGGATGCCGGAGATCAGCGGCGGGGGATTGCCCCTAAACCTCCAGCCGTTCTGTTCCCCCTCTCCTGCTCACTTTCTCCAGGGCCAGGATGCTGCTCACCCCACGCAGCCTCCCCGAGGCCCCGGCGTGTGCAGCGACTCTGCCGGGGAGCAAAGCTCCGCTCTGGGCTGCAAGAGAGGGCTCTTGGGCACAGATCTGATGGCGGGGGGACAGGGACAGAGTAACCGGCGGGCTTTGCTCCTTCCTCTGATGTCCAGCGGTGCCATTCGCAGCAAAACAAGAGTGCAGTGGGACCCTCTGCATAGCCAGCATGGAGAGCAGCGGACAGCCGAAGGCCTCACGTGCCTCATTCGTAACCTGTGCCAAAGCTCCTGAGCCTGGTTTTTGGCTGCTGCTGCTGCTGCCCTTGTTCGCTGGGAATAGATCTCTCAAGCAGCTAGCTTGAGCTGCACCCTGCAACCCTGTGCTGCACCCAGCGCCTCTGTGCTGCACCCTGCACCCTGCACCCTGCACCCTGCACTGCGTGGATGAGTCCGGGTCCCAAGGCACAGCCGGGTGCTGGTGCCCTCCGGGGACGCCGCTGCTGTGACAGGCAGGAGGTGCAGAGGGGAGCTTGCAACCCCTTCACCCGGGCTGTACCCGCGCCGAGGATAAACAGAGAGCTTCCGTCTCCGTGGCTGTCAGTCTGCCTTTCAGCGGCACAAAATCCATTTCAGAGAGAATAAAAACGCGTCTGTGAATGGCCTTTTATGATTCACGAAGGGGCCCGCGAACCAAGGCTCGCACCCTTTCTGTTTGCTTACATCTTACTTGAAGTTCAGAGCTGTCAGGGGAAGTGAGAAGAGAAGTGATGCCGACTTCCTGAGCACGCACACGCACCCCCACGTGCATGCTCACACACACCGTCGCACACCCTTCCGTTTATTTTGCATTTCTTGTTTAGATTCAGGCACCGGAGCTGCCAATCTCGGGGTGTTTTTAGTGCCTCTGTGCTGAGCCTGTCATGATGCCTTAATGGCTGTATCACCTTGTGAAGCTCTCAGACATCCTTAGCTCCTTTCATCAGCGGTGGGAAACCTGCCAGCCTCTGACAGGTTCTTCCAAACAAATTACAGTGCGATTTAAAACGGGAGATGTGACCAGCGATTTGGCAGGCTGCCAGGCGCCCGCGGCGCGCGCATCTCAGCGGCAGCGCCCGGCTTTGGCCGCGATGGTGCTGGCCCTTGCCACGGTCTCAGAGCTCAGCCCCGGATGGGACAAAGCGTTTTCGGCCCAGGCACCGGCCTTTTGCAGCTCGCGACGAAGCGCCATCGCTTCCTCCCAAGGCCTCTGCAAGGCGGCCATGCGTGTGGAAACCGGGTGGCTGTGCTCCAGCACGCCGAGCCGCCCATCCCGCGGTGCCCCCAGGCCAGCACCGGTACCTGGCGATCCTGGCACGGTCCCGCCAGAGCCCCCGGACCCCGCTGCAGCACTCTGCTTCTCCGGAGTCCTGCGCTACGCAGGCCTTCAGAGGTGTTTCTCCAAGCTGATTTGGGCTCTTGCGGTTGCCTGGCATCCATGCCAAGAGCCTGGCTCTCTGTGGCATTGCCTGAGCTGAGCCACAGCAGCGGGCAGAGCAGCCTGCGTCGCCGGCTGTGCGTGCCCTGAAACCAGGGCTGGGGCGGCCGCTGGAGCCGAAGCAGGAGCTCGCGCACCGTGCTCGGAGCGGGTCTGCGTTGCTTTGGGCTCAGACCGCTGGCAGCATCCACGGCCGGTTGCGTGCCCCCTGCCGACACTGACCCCGCTGCAAGAGACTGGCCTGGGGGTAGGAGCTGCGGCGAGCCGAACGGAGCGCTTTGGAAACAGAAAAGGACACGGTATTTCATCATTTTGGGGCCCAGGCTGTCTGTCCTGCACCAACAAGGGAACTACTTGTGCGGTTCAAAGACTTATTCATTCTGTTGTGTTTTTTTCTTCCAAACCACCCACTTCAAGTTTTGGGTGAAGGTTCAATTTCATTTTTCTTATTCCCAGCTCATTTGCCCATCCCTAAAACACACATATTAGAGCAAGCATGTGGGGGAGAGGGTATATTAATCAAACCGGAGGGTAGGTGAACTTAACGCAAACAGAGAATGACAATGCGCCGTGTATTTGCATAATCCAGTGAGAAAGCTTTCTTGCTGAAAAGCCAAAGCTACTGGCATAGAAAGGTATAGGTCTGAACAGGAGCCCTGGTCCTGAGCAGTTACAGGCATTGGGGGTAATAAATCAGGGATCCGGGTAAAAACGTAGCGGTTCCAGCACGCTTTCCAAACTTTGCATTTCATTTGCTTTGATAGAGGGCCCTATCCTGCGTGCTTTGAAGTTAACGGCCAAGCTGCCTTTGACTGCTGCAGAACAAGCCCAGGCCTGGAGAACAGGTGCTCAAGTCGGAGTCGCAGCGGAGACGAAACTCATCAGCAATCAACGTTGGCTTTATGCAAATGCCTCCAAATGAGGAGGATTGTCTTGCCAGCTGATACAACCAGAACAAAGCCCCAAGCACCAGTAGAGGGTAACGCATGCAATTTCAGGGCTAAGAAGTCCAGGGAGGGATTTAATAGCAGTTGGCGTTTTACAAAGGAAATAGCTCTTTCTGCAAAGGGATGATTAGAGGTACGTATTAAAGTGTGGGGTTCTTTGGGAGCGCACTGGCTGGCGCTCCTCACTTCTCGGTGACCTTGGTCAAGTTGTTTCACCTTGCGGCTGCTTGGTTTTCTGCTGAGCTGCTTCCTCAGTGGGATAATTTTCCCTGCTCCACAGATGTGATGTGGCTGCATTTGTTGGTGTTTGTGAATAGTCTGACATCCCCTAACGNCCTCACTTCTCAGTGACCTTGGTCAAGTTGTTTCACCTTGCGGCTGCTTGGTTTTCTGCTGAGCTGCTTCCTCAGTGGGATAATTTTCCCTGCTCCACAGATGTGATGTGGCTGCATTTGTTGGTGTTTGTGAATAGTCTGACATCCCCTAACGGAATATCTTAGAGGAAGGGAAGGAAAATAAAGATCCGGCTGGGATCCCGTCCTGGCAGGAGGGGCAGAGGTGGCGAGGACCTTCGAGGGCGCAGTTGCCATCAGTGCCCGTTGCCCGCTGGGCTGAGGAGGGTGCGGGCAGTGTCAAGGAGGGAGCAGCGGGAGCCGTCGGGAGGTCTGGGAAACATGACCTGTGCTGCGGGATTGGGGTCTGTTTGGGCTGGAGAGGAGAGCTCTGAGGGGAGGCGAGGCGGTGATGTCCACGAGCGTGAAAGGATACTGAAAAAGAGCAGCAGTAAATCATTCCAACCCTTACGGACCTGGAAATAACGGGCTTGAATGCCAGCAAGGGAAAATCGGGGTAGAAGCTGGGAAAAGCTTTGTACCAAGAAGGCGACAGCAGCCCAGAGACGGACGCCTGGGGACGGGGGAGCTGCCGCTCGGGTGGGCTTCTCCAGTGTGAGAGAGCGGAGCTGGCTCGGCCCGGGTCCCCAGCCCTGCTCCACCTCCAACGCAGGTCCGTGTCCCCGAACGACGACGAAGCCGCAGCGAGACCATGCGCTGACCGCCGGCTCCACAGCTGCCGGGGCGGCTCGGCCGAGGACTGCCAGGGGCACAGCCCCGCCGAGGCAGCGCCGGGGCGGCAGAGCCGCGGGGAGGGCAGGCGGTGCAGGGGGGAGGCTGTGCCCGTGCCGCGGGTGGATGGAACCTGCGCTGACCTGACCCCAGCTCCCAGCGCTCGCTGGTTTCTGCGTGCGAATGAAAGGCACTGCTCACACGAGTAAGCCCGAGCACATGCCTAAGCGTTTGCAGCGCTGGAGGTATCTGCCCGTCCGGCATGCGGCAAGGCACAAGTGGGTAATCCCATATGTTTCCTTCCCCTGCAATTTTATGGCTGAAGGTATTTGATCAGACCAGTTATTCACTAACCATCTGTCCCTTGCACAAATACAGCTGATTCTTGTTATAACTCTCTGATGGCAAATGCCCTTCTGCGGCGTGCTGCAGGAACACGCTCAGGTTAACGGCGCTTCAGCCATTTCGGAAAAAGCATCTCCTTTTAAGAGCTGGTGCTGTCAAGCGTTCGCATGAATGGCAGCTGATGTCTGCGCTGATTACAGGGGGAGGATATTTAAAGCCCATTCTGCAAATCAGTGCCTTGGATACTAATATAAGTAACTTTAAAAAAAAACAGAAAGAAAGAAAACGGAGCAGATAAAACCCCCGTCATTTACATTTCTAAGGAATAGGAAATCGTGCTTTTGAAAAAAAGCAATTTGTAAACTTTAGATAGCAGCAAATTCCTTGTTTTTTGGATACAATACCAGCTTTGCATACGCGCTGAAAGAAAGAGGGAGAGAAAATAACCCTGAAGCATCCTGCCCACTGCATTAGCTTTTAAAATAAAACCCATTTATATATAAATGTTGGCTTTTTTCCCAGTCTCTGTAGAAAAGCTTTTCTATATTAAATGCTACAATGAATTAAATTAACCATAATGATTTCTTTGTGAATGGAAACCCTTTTTCCTGTGTGACATGTTTTTGATCATTTTTTTTTCCTAGTTACAACAACCCGTACTCCTACCAAGTCGAGGATTTTGTTTGTTCTGCTGTTTGCACAACGCAACACAATCGCTATTTGCACTTCTTGTCCTTAAGAAAAGCGAAGCACGGCCGTCCCGCGGGCCGTCTCCGCGTGCGGGGGGTGGCAGCCCTTTGCGCGCCCCGCTCTCACCTGCGGGCAGCAGGGTCGCGACAGCCCCGTTAGCTGTCCCGGGGCGACGGGGGAATCGCCTCCCCTTCTCTCCCCTCTGCACCCCCAGCAGCCGAATCACCCACCTGCGACCCACGGCTGCTCCTTCCCCTGTATGTGCCGTGAAGGCACACGGCACAGTGCAATTTATCATTTATTTATTTATTTTCTCTGCTGCGCTGTCGCCTTCGGTGGCGTTTGGCTGTGCTCTCCCCAGGCTCTGCCGCAGGCTCGCCCGCGCACGCGGCTGCTGGGCGCTGCAGGGTGCAGAATCGGGGGGTCCCGGGCCCGGTGGCCGGGCGGTCGCTGCTGGGCAGAGAGCTCTCGCCGGGGGCAGGCAGCCTGCGCGGCAATGGGAAGGAAAATGAGGTCACGTTTCTGGTTTGAAGAGGCTGGACGGCATCCCGTTTATTTTGGATTTCTCCTAACGAGTGACTAGCTTCTGTTTGCCTCCCGCCACATCTGCTTGTGTGTTTGGGGTTTTTTTAAAGCATTTCTCCTTTCACCCGCCTCTTTTTCCTCGAAAACAGAAGGGGTGGGGGGACAGGCCTAAGGAAAAGCTGGAGAAGTTCCGGGCTTTGTGTGCTGCTCCCGGGCAGATGCCGGCAGAGCTTTTCCTTGGCCCCGGGCTGTGACTGCCTTGGCTGTCTCCTGCGGCCGCTCTGTTGCAATTGTGAGGAGGCCTTCGAAAACGAGTTAGCGCAGCAGAAAAAAGGGAAAAAAGCTCCCTTACATGCCTGCCTGTCCGTTCACCCTGGTAACTGTCATCTCATGCCCCCTCCAGCGAAACTGCTGTGTGACCGAAGTCACCTAGCGAGCCCTCGTCTCCCTTGCTGAACGGTAGCCGTGCTCTGGAAGCCTGAAATCCCAAACGGCGACGCCTTGAGGATGCTGAGAGTTGGGTAGGGTTGGCTGGATGCTGGGCTCCGGAGCGGGCTGCGTGCCGGGGACACCTCTCCAGCAGCTTTGGCGCTTTACGGCGTGAGCGCGTCCTGCTGCTGCTGCTGCTCTGAGCACCCCTGGGCTGTGCCGAGCCACGCCGAGCGTCAGGGGCAGACCCAGGGACACGCCAGCCATCCCCCCCTCGTCCTGAAGAGATCTCCAGATTGCAGATGGCACAAGGGCTCTCAGCTTTAACCAGGCAAGGCTGAAGCCGCCGTTAGATTGTTCCCCATCGTCCGGGCAGCCCGTGGCGCAGTCTGTCCCCGATTCGTTCGGGAGACGACCCCAGTTCAACAAGAATCATCGGAAGGGTTTACTTTTTTTTCCCCCGACATTCATTCCTAATTTGCTTTTGCTGGATTTAATTTCATCACTCCTCTCCACGCCCCTTGAGCAACGCCTCTCTCCTCTCACTTCGTGTCATCAGATGTTCTTGGGCAACTGCAAAAGCCTTGTCCCCCCGCACCTCCCTCGCCCGCCCGCAGAGGCTCTTCCCGGCCAGGAGACCTCCACGACAACTCCGTCTCCCGGCGCTCAGCATTTATTAGGTATAATAAATCAAACCCTGTATTACAAATTAAGCAAAAATCTGTCAAAGCTGGAGGTATTTAAATTTTTTGTTTGCTTGTTCGCGAACTGGCACTTGGCGCGGGAGCGTGTCTTAGCGGGAAAAGAGAGAAGAAATTGGTTTCGGAGGTGTTGCCGCCTCGGCGCGCGTTGCGTGGGCACGGTCGCCCTTTCCCTGCAGAGACGCGAACTGGAACGTCCGATATGTCATTGGAAAATCTGTGTTTCCTAGGTAATACTTTATCTCTCATCTCAGTGATCGGCATAATGAACATTTTTGTTCCTGCATAAATAGCACCTGAAAGAAACCCCATTTAGCACAGAATTACCAAGTCGAGAGAAAATTCCCGACACTGAGAACCCCCTTAGGAGTTTCCCTCAGGATGGGGATTGGCCAGCGTTCCTGAAAGGACAGGCTCTCCAGCTCTTCCAGGAGTAATAAGGTAATTGGGAGTGAGTAAGAAATGGTTGCATCAGTTCCTTGGGGGAGCTGCGGATTGCGTAGACGGGAATATTTTCAGTCCAGGGTCAGAGCTTCTGCTGCCGTTCACAAAGTCTGCGTGAGCGTTCCGAAGTGGGTACGGCTTGTCCCTCAGAGAGGGGAACGGGAGGGAAATGAAGCCAGTTGCTGGATTTGAAATGTGCTTAAGGGAGGGTTAGATTTGACATTAGCTGCTGCCCCTTGAAATGATTTCTCACCTCGCTGCCAGAGGAGGGGTGGGTGTGGGATGCCGGAGGGAAAAGGCCCCCACACAGGGAGGCTGCTGGCTGCGGCTCACAGGGCAGACGGCTCTTCTGGCGGTGCACCTCCGGGGGACCGTTTGCAGAGTCCGTTGTTGTGCCGTTTCTCTTCTTCCCGTGTGTGACCGCGTGCTCACCGCCTCGTCCCCTGGTTGCCCGGGGGAGCTGGCTCGAAGCCGCCGGCTGGCTTGCGCTCATCTCACCGGAGCAGCCGCACGTAAAGCAGAAGGGGACACGCAGACGGACAGACACACACACGCGCACCCCCGCCATCGGGTCATTTCCGTGTCGTGCAGGTAACGGCAAGGGTGTTTCACCCTTCTGCAGGGTGAAGGNGACCGCGTGCTCACCGCCTCGTCCCCTGGTTGCCCGGGGGAGCTGGCTCGAAGCCGCCGGCTGGCTTGCGCT
>VZSC01018854.1:0-17909 GCA_013398225.1 Steatornis caripensis
CATTGCATATTGCTTTTCCTCCTCCTACCACTCGGAGATGAAAGAGCAAAGGGCCAAGCAGATGGGGCAGGAGCATCGGTTGCTGGGAAAAAAGCAAGCGGTGGAGCTTGTAAGAGCCAAAGGAGGGCGATGGCAGTTAGTCAGCAGCACACAGCAGGGCCACGGTGTCTTAGCTGCGACCCCCCCAGTGCACACCGCTATTTTAGGTAGAAGCTTTTAAAAGCTCATCCGTGAAGTCAATGAACTGCGGTTCCAGATGGCTCCCTCGCGAGGCAGCGCCTGGATTCTTCAAACAAAACATCAGCCGATTTTCTCTTTCACCACATGAAGTTACATCCCCTTCTACGTTTAACTCTTGAGTAGATCCGTACCGTTTGCAGTCACAGCTATGGAGAGAGTCATGCCACACCAAGCACGAAAGACGAGGAAGGATCCAAGAGACTCACATTCCAAGAGACGCACTCCTCTAAATAAAAACCCATTGGCAGCAGACTGTGAAGTTCAGAAACTGCCTGAAATCTCAACTTTATATGTTAAACTGTAAGATGTATCTTTCTAAAAGAAATCACCGTTGTGCTACTGAAATCCGGTCAGCTAACAGCCCTGAAACACGTCTGTATTCCAGCTGCCCAATGCGCCAGCCTCCTCCTCTGTCCCCACTGGTGGCCGTGAAGGCCATAACCAGGAGGAGATGAATTCTCCCCTGCTGTCGCTAATACCTCTGCCAAGAAGGATGCCAAGCATGCTGGGAACCTGAACTTTCCAACGGACATTGGGTATACACAGCCGACTCATTTTTCATAAATCACTAATGAATGACAAGAGGGAAGGACCTTCCAGCAGCACAGGCAGGGAGCACGTAGTGTCAAACACTCAGGTAGGTGACTGTAGGTGCTGATTCTCCTCAGCCATGCAGGACACCGCACAGAGCATCAGCTTGCAGCTAGAAGTAGGGCTGGTAGGAAATCTTTGGCCACAATAAATGCCAGTTTCTCAAGCCCCAAACCTGCGGCTGCTGAGCAGCCCTGATATCTGAGACACGGAGAGAGCTCTGCAACTCTCACTGAAACTCACGTTCATGCCAGGAGCGCCCAGAGGCATTTAGGTTTCTGAAAATCTGGGTTTGCCTCAACTCAAATAAATTAACTCCCCAAAATCTAAGAGTTTGCTTTAAACTGGAAAAACCTGCTTACCGACCTGTAGCTATCAGCAGTGAAAGTACGACACAACCAGCTGTGAAAACGGATGGAAAATGCAAAAAAATGAAAACCTGGGCATCTAAATTATTTACAGAAATCTGCTTCTGTTTCACTAAGCTGTGACACTCAGAGGAGCATGGGAGAGAGAACCGCGAGAGCAAGGCTGTTCTGTGTCTGCAGCACATGGACCACACGCTGCAGGATCGCTCCAAATCCACGTTGAGTGCACAGTAATTATGGGGAGGCAGCATGCGCCCTCATTAGTTGTGACAGCCAGCCGGGCCGCAGTGATTCACTGCTGTTCACGGAGCTACCGTCACCGGCAGACCAGGAAAGCCTTGAGCCACACACAAAGTGAAGCTCTTGGTACAGGTTGCTGCTTTCAAAGGCATTTCAAACCAAAGCCCCTGTAAAGATAAATGTCATTTATTTCCCCCCACAATGTGGGCAAACCTTTTTGATTAAGACATGGGGGTTAATGCCGTCTTGCAAGTATGGCTCGGAATCCAAATAGGGCTCTTAAGCGTTTCAGAGAGGGTGAAAGAGATGGAATTACTTTTGAAAATATTGATTGCGTGCAGTAGCACAGAGGTGTCCAGTTGAGTGATGTATCTTTGGTCCTGTTGTAGGAAAAAAAAAGCAGAGGTCCTCAAAAACCTGCCTACGTTTCTAGGTAAGTAGCTGTAGAACTAAGTCAATCTAGGATGGAAAATGTGAAAGAAATAAGACAGGAACCATGATACACCATTCTGCAGATTTAAGTTTCTACCTGTCTTTTGATTGACGATTTTGTTTCTCTTTTTTGTGTCCTTTTATTATAACCAAGAGATTATAAACCAGGGAGAGAAGTTCTGTAGGCAGATCCTGACATGATTCACTACCGCAAGCGGCTCGGTGGCAGGAGCGGTGCCCAAGGAGCCCGGCACCCACAGCAGGATGGGTGCGGCTCAGCCTCGGCTCTGCTTGGGGGCCACTGGGGGAGGGAGCGTTTGGGGCGCAGCACCCCGCTTCCCCTCTCAGGCTGCGCCACAGGTTCAGCCATTTCAGAAGCACAGCTGAACCACAATTTCAGGCAGAAGAGTTTATTTCCATAGCTTTCTGCTAGCGTAAGCCTCAGCCTGCCATCCAGTGACTTGCGGATCTCCTCAAGGCATCACCAGTGAATGCAGCCGTAGCGGCAGTGCCTTAAAGAAGACTTATCCTGGGAACTACTTGATGAAGTTTCACTTGCAATTAAGGTTTGTGCAGAAGGAGTTGAGGTCCTTGTGATTTCCATTCATGGCGTGTCTTAGAAGCAGCCAAATAAAAATCCTTACCATTAAGGAGCTGATAGCTCCCATAATCGCAAGCATCATTCTGTATCAGCTGGAGGGAGGAGTATGACTCACTGGCTAACAGAAGTAGATCTGTTCATAAAGTAGGAAAACTTCTAGCCAAAGAGAATTTCCCGAGCTGTGCATTACTTTGGAGAAAGGACTAATTCCAAACAAACGACTTACATAATTTGTGCTGGCAACGGAAGAACTTTCTTCTAAGTTAAGAGTCTTTTTGCCGTGCGCTGCTCTCAATTACCTTCCTGGCTGACCTACAGTGCATCGCTTCATGATTCAAAAGAAAAATTTTCCCTGAGGGATGAGTCACGGCTCTCTACTGTCCTTCAGGTTAAACCACATTTCCCTTTACTTTCCACAGAGTACGTGTTTTAAGAGTTGATGAGTTCAGCAGTTGGTAAGTTGATCCATTTGCCCAGAATAATCATAAAACAAAGATTAAAATATTATTATTCCAGGCACCTGTCCCAGTGTGGCTATGTTTCTCTGTGACAGAATGATCTGTCACTTGAGGGAGAAAACTCGGGAGGATACAGAGCTAGGACAGGTTTAAACAGGATTTTCCAGGCCTTTTGAGGTCAGAAAAATAAAATGGAAAGGTAGAAATAATGGCAGCATGCACTAAGGGGTTGGCTTGTCTCACAGAGTTCATTTCATGAAGACTGCAGTGCTAAAATGGGGTAGTTTTGCTCTGGGAAGGGGCTGCAACATGCAGCGGCCAGGCAACCAATTTAACGTAAGTGGTGAGAGGTCCAGCCCCGCAGGAGAGCAGCTAAGCCACTGCCAAGCCTCTGCAGCTTCAGAAAGAGCTCCATTTAGTTACAGGCTTGGTCCAATTTGGAGAATTTAGCTCAAGACTAAAATTAATAAGTGGTCTGACTGGATGAGGAGACCCTTCTAACCTCAGGACTGCTTAGACCAAGGTTTAATACCAACCTCAGATCTCTCATTCGAAAGATTTATTCAAACACTGAGGAATTTTTAATGTAGCTGTGAGCTGAAATACCCAGCGTCTGCCACCAGAATTTCAATACATTCTCTTGCATGCCATAGGACTCCATACTAAAGAAAGCACATTTTTAATGCTCCGGAGTCTTTCTACTTCTTTCTGCTTAGCAGCACACGAGTGTGCGGCAGTGCATGGGGAGGGACGCAGCCCAAACACGAGTGAGAAGGAGAAATCCCCCAGGTCTGCAATGGGGCAGGAGTGGGACTGGGCCTTGGGTGCAGGACAGAGAGGGCGCCTGGGCAGCCCAGTGGCCCCTCGCCCACCAGCACCCACGGCAGCACCCAATGCTGGAAATTATGGAGAAAGATGAGTGGCTGGAGCAGTTCTCGTGATGGAGTTTGAAATTGAAAAACACCTAAGAAGGGAGAAGAGAAACGCAAATCCTGCCAACAAGGCCAGGAGCACCCTGTGCCCGGGAGCAGCGCGGTGGCAGCTGACGGTACGTGCAACAAGAAAGACAGCGTGCACCAGTCACTCCAGCCCTCTTGCAATCTGATAACTACCAGTGCTAGATTAAATCGTTGAAGTCATTTGAAAGACAGGCATCTGGTCTTTCTGTTACGATGCGTTGCCTTCCGACTGCAATTTAATAAGAAATGGAGCAAAGACCCTGTTGGATTGCTGTAGAGCACTGTTTTACTTGAGAAAGGGAAAATTATAAACAGATTAACAAAATTGTTCTTAACAGTGAGATGAGACTGTTACAAGCCTGAAGAAACCAGAAGTAAAAGCAGTCTGCACGAAACATAAAAAGTCAAACAAAGAGGGAAAACCAGCTCTCAGTACAGAACAAGCGAGACCACTGCAGAACAAGTAAGCAAAAAAGTAAAGCGCTGGGGTGTTGCACACAAAACCTGAAAGGCAGAGGGCATGTTTTTCTAAGCAATTTGCCCCATCAGAGTACTACTAACTGCAGCCATGGGAAAGCCGGGCATTCCAGCTGTGTCCAGCTGCGCATCACCACCACCCTCTTCCCTGCGTGATAATTTCAATTATTAATTTTTCCTTTATATGAGTTTTTTCACCTTTTCCAGGAGGGATGTAAGAGGTCTCGCCTGACCTGGTCCAGAGCACAGCAGTAGCTTGGTCTCTCATTCCTACGTGCTGTCAACACCGCTGTTTCCTCGATAAGTTTTCCTTGAAGAAGGAACGGCCGCAATAAAGACAGTTCTCACGCAGGATTTTAAAGGGGCAGGTAGCTTGTGTGGCTTTGGCTCAGTGAGCCAGATGCTCCACATCAACCCTGAATGCCAGGCTTACCCTAATATAATCAGAATTACTGGAGGACAAGTATTCATGAAGAACGATGGCTTGTGGAATGCTTCCGCGGCAAACTCGGACAAATCTGAAGAAACAGAATAATTGAAAGATCTGGTGACAAGGTATGAACTGGCGCCTTTAGCTGGGCATCCCTGCTGGCAAAGCCTGACTCCAGCAGCTACCACTGCAAATTCCCTCGTGGGACAACTTTAGGGAACGGATGTGCCCATTAAAAGATAGTAGAGACTTGGTAAGGAATACCAACACACCAGGAAAAAGCCGCAGTTTGTATTTTAGGAATGGAAACACATATTCTATTTTACACTGTTATTTGCTTGAGCTCAATAATTTCCATATAATATGCAGTTTACTTGCCCCAACTTAAGGCAACCTCATTGACATGAAATAATCTTGATTAATATTTGCAATAGTAGTAATAAAAGGCACAGGAAGACACTAAAATCAATCTTTTTTAGATTACTTTCATGCTGTTTTATTGTGGGCAGAAGTGTTTGGTTAAGCCTAGACTTTAAAAACCAAGAACCAAACGTAACGAACCACCTAGAGCTGTATGGTCTCAGGGATTCCATGTCAAGGCTTGTAGCTTTATATTGTATATTCTGCATCCAAAGGCTACATTCTGAGCTAAAAATTCCCTCCTGGTGTCACTTCATATCAGCTTTCTTTTTAAAAATGCCCCTGCTCAAGGGACGTACCGAAGATTTGCAAACTCCCCAAAGAGGGGGCGGCCTGAGGAAAGAGACAGACAGCTTGTACAAAACCCAAACTTGCCACGGGAGAGTGGCAGCACAACAGCAAACCAAAACGGCCACCCTTTGGGAAGTGACATGCAAAACAGAGACAAAACGCTTCAGGAAAGCAACCGGAATTGGTTCCCGCTGCAGAGCTCTCTTGGTGCGGTCATTAGAATTACTGCTGGAATGCCAAGCTCCGTGCGGGAGGAGCCAAGTGTAAGGATGGATATGGATTTTGCCTACATGCACAATTACAGCTCTCACAATCAAATGAGGCATCGCTGCATGGCTCACAGAAAGTCAATGAGCAGCAAAGATTTTCAAAACATAAAACTTGAGTAAGACACATACTTTGTGTCCATAGATGCACGTTAAGGACGAGGCGTCAGTCTGGATCTCCCACCTGTAACAGCGTGTCACCCCGCAGTCACTCAGGGACCGCGACGGGCTCCACCCATATCCTCTGGCCCCATTCCCTAAGCAGGAACGGAGGAGAACAGAGCCCCTGTGGGACGGCCAGGCCTGTGCCCCAGTCCTGAAGCGCAGCAGTGCATTCTGCATGGGACTGCTTTGGTCCAAAGTCCATCCTTGACACCTCAGGGCTGTTGGCAGCATCTCCCTGGCACTGCTGGTTATTGCATATTTTCAAAGAGTTTCAAGCGCTCTGCATGTCAAACTGCCTCACAACACCCAAACCAGGAGCGGCGACCCCAAAGCAGCCCGGAGCAACGGTGCGGGGCTGTGGCACCCCAGAGCGTCTCTGCCGCGTGTGGTGTTGAATGAGCGTCTGGCAAGGAGGATTTTCTTGGTTTTCTGTTTGGGCCTCACAAACTATGGGGTTCAAATTTATCCCTCCCACAGCTTTGCAGCNCTGTGGCATCCCAGAGCGTCTCTGCCGCATGTGGTGTTGAATGAGCGTCTGGCAAGGAGGATTTTCTTGGTTTTCTGTTTGGGCCTCACAAACTATGGGGTTCAAATTTATCCCTCCCACAGCTTTGCAGCAGAGCTGCACGATTTATCACAACGTGGCGGCCAGGACATTTTTTTTCCCATCTGCTTTGGTGGAAATGTCGTTCCCTGCGCTGTTAACGTGGAGCGGGGACCAGCTGCCTGTGCTATCACTGAAACACGTTGCCAAGTTTTTAAACAGAATTCAAAAGAGCACACAAGAGCCCTTGGGCTCTCTGTGCTCTCCCTGAAGCCGTGGCAGCTGTGCCTGCTGCTGGGAGAGACCAGCTGGACCGTGTCGGTGCTGGCCACCTTCTCCAGACTCACAGGGAGCATGGGGTCTGCAGGCGAAGCTGAGTTTGGCTCTCCAGGACCCTGGAATGAGGGAGATCCCAGGAAACATCAATATCTCTGCAAATTCCAGTGCTAGGCACTAGTCTTGCAGCTCCTGCTAAGCCACATGAGGACAGTCAGACTTCCGTGCACCTTTTATAGGGTTCTCTCTCCCGGCTTATCCAGGTGCATTCATATCTATGTTAATTTGGTCTCTTCCAGTCAACTGGAATTCTCAATTACAACTCAATGTATAAGATTGTCTCATTAAGATGTTAGCTCAGGTTGGGTATTTATACTCTCAGTATCTATCTGCAGTAAAATATGTAAGAAAACTGGTATCAGGTATACCTGCAGATAAAAGGGCTCATTCATTCCCCACAGCAGCAGACTGGTAATCACCAGCAGCTCCACAGCTGAAGGCTTGACTTTTTTGTGCCCCACGCTCAGGGGAATTACGTGCCTAGTTCCTTAATGTTAAGGCTATACAAGCACCTTATTCCCTTCGAAAAATCCTGCCTTCATTTTGGTACAAATAGAAGATTTAGCAAATACAGACCTGATTGTCTGAACGCCGAGGAGTGCAAAATGTTGAGGGTTTGGCTAAGAACAAGAGAATATAACACTACAGATACTTGACTGCTGAGAGCTATTAGGGACACAGCAGAGGGAGCTGGTGAAATCCCACTGCTTCAAAGGTTTTGTAGGGGGAGAAATGCCCAGGGGAACATCATGATGGCAAATAAGAGGTCAAACTGAAGCGTGAAACCTTTTGTCTAGGTTTCCAAGAAGTTCAACATTTCAGACTTTGAAAAATCCTTTGTACCTACTGTGACGCCAATGAAATAATGTAATAATTGGTAGCTAAACCAATGCAGGAGTGTTCTTACAGGAGTGCTAGTCACCCGTTGAATATCTGAAGAGTATTTGGAAGAATACTCATGAATTTCGGTTTTGCATGAAATCAATCTCCCCCCTCAACTTCACACTGAAAACTACTTTATTGTTACCTCTCCACTGGTGCAGCCTGAGATTTCAGAGAGGCATGAACCAGAGCACAGACATCACCAGCTGATTAGATGGCCCATCATTGCAGCAAACACTCAAAAGAAAACAGTCACGGACTGAGTCTCTCTCTCCTGCAAATGCTTAGTAACAAAACAACTCTTTTCACTGAAATGGCAACTGTTGGAAACAAAAAAGAAGGGGCTAAATCTGAAATAAATAATTGAAGCAGCTCCTTTCACCACAACCGTTTGCCATGTAATAGTGTTCTGTATCATCTCAAACACTTGGCTTGCTTGTTTAGTCCACATCCAGATCTGGCAGTTTTGCACACGAGGAGAGAGGCTTTGGGATTTTTTTTCCCTATTTTTTTTAGGGAAACAGAGACTATGATGAAAAATGTTCAAAGAAGCACAAAGGAAAGAACAAAAGAACCCCTGTGCTATGAGTCATTCTACCATTTGAGTGCACTTTTGTTTCCATAAATTGAAAAAGGGGTTTATTCGCTGCAAAAGAAATCATAGAGAGGCTTGTGTATCCAAATAAATGGTGAGAAGCTCCTCGGAAAACACAGTCTGCAGTGAGTAAACGGGACGAGAGCAGGACCGAGCACGTGTGCTGTAGCCTACAGCTGCTGCCAGCATGCCTGGTGTCACGCGGGGCAAGGAAACAGCAGAAGTTTTTCAAGAGTACACAGAGAGCGAAGGGATGACTTGCACAGACGACACTGTAACCGCATTCACTGTGAACTCGCACGTAGTGTAGGTCAGGGTGGGAGGGGATTACAGTTGAAAGCCTTTCTTTTTCAATTTCAAATAAATTATTATAAAACCTGTGCTTTCCACACGTTTCAGCTGGCCGTTCCTGATAGTTTGGTTTACCTTTGTATCAAAAGTCAGCAAAACACTGTGAGAAGGTGTAATCCCGGATGCAGAGGGTCATCCTGACATTCACATTCTGCAGCAAGCCTTAAGTACTGCGCCACCTCCGTACGCCACGGCACAGCGGGCAGCACCCTGGGCTGGGCAGCGATGGGCGCCAGGACTTGCCCTGGCTATGCAGCCCCAGCCCTTGAAGGAGCAGCATCACTGCCTGCAGCCACGTACAGCCCCTCTGCTGCCTTTGACCCAGGCAGATGGGACAGGCCAGACACACACCATACAATATATACCAGGAATTACAGGCATGTTGTCTAAACACAGACTTTAAACCCTTCCTCTTACTACAGTCCAACGAGCAGCAGTACAAATCCAGGTGTATCAGGGTTAACCGAAGATTAAAGACTACAAAGCAGCACCTACGTGGAACATTAAAATTAAACTTCTCCATTAACAGGTCCTTACAGAAGAGACTTTACCTTATAGAAAAAGGGAGAAGCAATCCCACCTGCAGCCCTGGGTCATGTGCGTTGGTCAGTCAGGGACAGCCGTGCAGGGGAACGGGCTGCAAAAAATGCTTTAATAAACTGATAAAGAGTTTTACTGAAAAAAGTTGTTCCTTAAGTGGCTTTTTTTGAAGGTGAAAAATAGTAAGTTGTTAGCAGAAGTAAAGGCAATGACATCTGTTGCAAAAGTTAGTATGTTTTGGTAGAGAAACTGAAATAATCAATCTAAAGCAGACAAGGGATATGAAGTGCTCGAGCCTCCAGGTTTTGCCTTGCTTGCTGGTTACTTTTGTTGGTCTAATAAAAAATCAGACTCCTCTTTCCAAACCTTGCTACCTTGGATTGTCTTAGATAGTGGCAATAAAAGCTGCTCTTTTACTGTTTGGTGTTATGATTGCTTGGGATGTTAACTTCTGTTCTCCTTTTATTTTTAAAGGCAGTAATGACAACGGCTTATTTAGTCTATAGATTTTTGTCTAGAACAGAGTTCAATTTGTCATTAGATTTCAGTTGCCACCATGTATATACAGCAAAAGGTGGTGCTTTACTGGCTGGACTCACTTTTCCTCGCCTTCCACGTGTATCAGGTCAGCAGTGCGGGTGGGCAGCTCTAACCGAACCAGAAGGGCAGCGATTTGGGTTCCCTTGGAGCAGGCAGGGACAAGGCTTTTACTTAAGCCATAGGAAAAGGGGCTTAAATCTTGAAAAAGTTTGCATACCTCAGAAAATGTGTTGATACGTTAATGAAGCTCGGCGCAGGCATGTCTGGCAGTGCTGAGCTCCGCAGTGCCCTCCTCGCAGAGCGCAGAGAAAGGATGGATCCTTCTGGATTATCAGGTTAAGCATCACCTGGAGAAAACAGACTCCTGTCGCAGCCGTTTAATAATGATCCTTTTGAGCTACCATCAATCTTTACTGCTCGTTAATTGAATTTGCTGTTTAGCTGATGGTGCGCCCGGTGAGCCTGTGGGCAACACAATCCCTTTTCATATATTCTTTAAAGACACAGAAACTCGACTGTGAAAACAGTGTTACAGCAGGCAGGCAGATAACCCCTGCGACTGCTCTT
Organism: Steatornis caripensis; assembly: GCA_013398225.1. Lineage (NCBI taxonomy): Eukaryota > Metazoa > Chordata > Aves > Caprimulgiformes > Steatornithidae > Steatornis > Steatornis caripensis. The sequence goes on from VZSC01018854.1 coordinate 10,294, forward strand.
CGTGCGACTGATGTTAGGAGACGGGAGATGAAGGAAAGGAGCAAAGGAATGGATGAAAGCAAAGAAAGGTGATTCTGCCTGCAAACGGGCACCAAGAGAGTATTTGATACTGTCTGTTGGCTGTGGTGGCATTCTCCCTAGTGAGAAAAGAACCACACACCCCCACCCTGAATCTCTCGTTAAACTTCAAAATGCAAAGGAAGCCTCTGCTCTAATGCAGCCATTAGAAGGGGTACGATTTAATGGCGCTTGTCAGAAGTGGGAAGTTTCAGCCAGACTGGCTGGCACGCAGCATTTCGGCCTTTCACTAGAGAGTGGGTCCTCCCAGCAGGCTGACGCCAATGGGAAGCGGCTGGAAGACCCGATTCCAGGATTTGGGGGGCCACACACACTACCAAGTATGTGATACTGTACGTCCCGGTCATTACGAGGTGAAGGCTCAGTGATGCTGAAAGCATCGTTAGGGTAGTGAAGGAGGGCCAAGCTCTGTGGATGCTGACAAGAAATATTTACATTTGAAGGTTTTTCCCAAATGCAGCACCAAGGTACTTGGGAGCTGTAGCACCTACACGCACAACGCAAGCGTGGATGGTGAAATTGGTTGTTAAGTCATCAGGATAAAATGCTTTTGTGAATGAAACAGGAACTTCCATGGAAAGGCTCCATCTCCTATAACTCCTCACAGCTACAAGCAAAACACAAGATGGCTGGTTTTCAGATCAGTAGATGGCCATTCCTCTTTGCTTTCTATACCAGAGATTTTCTAGAAGAAAAGAAATTTAGAGACATCTCCCAGGTCTTTCTTGTTTTAACCTTGTGCTAGAAAAAAAGCCAACTATTTCCAATCGTCTACAGCCAAATGCAGGAGGTAAAACCTTCTAAAACAACACTTCGTACCGTCAAAAGCACATGGGGCTCTCAATTTGCAGGCTTTTCACAGAAGAGCAAAAGGCAAGAGCACACAGCCGGTGGCACACCTCTGTAAGCCATCCAGGCTCTCTGGCAGATGCAATTCCCAAACCGTGGCACTCACTGCCCCTCGCTGCTGCCGCCTCTCTCCCCAGCTCCCGTGGTCCCCTGCTACCCAAAGCAGCAGCCTCTCAGGGAAGTGTCATCTGCCACCTTGTATTCTGCCTGGCTTTCGGACTAAGTAAACTTTGCACCACAACTGCAGAATATAAACACGATGCCCAGCAACAGCTCTTCTGCAACCAGCTCCGTACAGAGGGAATTAGGGAACAAATCCCACTGCGTTTAGCCCTGTAGTTTCCTCAACGCTATTTAATGTGGCTCAAGGCCAGCATCTTCAATTAAAAAAAGGAAGACACCCTAGAGGAATAAAATGCAAGGGAAAACCCTACAAATAGTCTCCCAGAGAAACTCAGATGCATCCAAGCCATCAAAGGGCAACAAAACGTCCTCCTGTTTGAGCAGGTGTGATGCTCAAATCTTTGCACAACGGCGAAGTTCTCACCTGTTTCGTAGTCGAAGGGAAACCTTTTTTATGTTGTGCAACAGCAGGAATAGCAAAGCTTAACCCTGACTGCATGCAGCCAAGTATGAACAACCCTAACGCATCCCACCCTTCCCGCACATGGGCAGTATCGCTGCAGGTACCTGTCCTTCCCTAGCTTGAGATTTCATTAAGCATGTTTCTCTATCAGCACTTTTTTTTTTTTTAAATGAACATGGTGTGCTGAAATAAACTTACTGCTGCATAAAGATGATGTAGCTCAAAGTGAAATTAGCAGTGTGTCCTAAAGGACGCGTTCAAGGCCTCCAAATGTTAATCCTGTATTTTTCACAGAACTCTGCTTGATAAACTTGTCTATGAATATTCCAGACATGATTTCTATTACAGCCACACTTCCCTGCTCAATCGCTGGATTTCATTTCACTATGAATAAGTAACTGTCCAGGGATTTTTGGCAGCTTAGTGTTGTTCTAACCCGTTTGTCTTAGAATTAGCTCCAAATGTTGTTTTCATGAAGCCGTATTCTGCTTGATGTATCCTAAAGTCCCCAGCTATCTTCTATACTTAGCCTATTACATTAATGCTAGGGAACATTAACACATAAATAGCATTAAAATAGCAAAAAGCTGCTGCCTGGATGTTTTCCAGATACATCTTTGAGCAAGGAAGGGTTTTAAAATGATCTGCACCTGAGGATGCACTAAATCTCTATCTTCTGAAACACCTTTGTAGCCTGCTATTTAGGAATGCTGGGGTTTGCTCCACAAGACTTTCAGGCAGGGTGGCTCAAGGTGGTGGAGCTCATGGCATAAACAAGGATCAAATCTTGCGCAAATGGGCTCTTCCCAAGAGACTGTCAGTGGGCATAGCACTACACTTGTAGTTCCACCTATTTTAGTTCACACCCTGGTTTACCACCTAAATATCCTGTTAATGCAAGGACACCAGCAGAACACAGGAAACATACGTTAAGACTGATGCTGGGACTGAAGCATCTGAGGGTACGATTTCATCCTCGGTACGGGCACAAAAGCCCCACGTGCTGAGCCAGATGCCGGGGGAAGCCATTCACAGAGAGAGAGCTGACCGCCATCCAAGCTCATCAAGGGAGTTCTTTCAGTCTGCTGATCTGGGCTGAGCACCTGTGTACCCTTTCTATGTATTTGTATAGTCATGTATGTGTACACACTCCTACGTATGTGCGCATTCTCCAGACCACATCAGCCTGAAAAGCTGTTTTGCCCAGAAGGGAGAGCTAATGCTTAATGAGCTCTTACTTTGGCTTTTGTCTTTACTGCCACCTTATTAGGTGACACCAGGCAAGTATTGCGCTTGCTGGCTGTATGTTCAGGCAGGAAAACCAACACAGACAGCAATTATGCCGTGGGGTGGAGAGGTGGACAGGGAAGGATCTCTCCATCACTCACAAGGGAGGCGAGAGAAAAGTTACTGTGGGCAAAGTGCCTTAATCCAGTTCTGACTACGACGTCCCTCTGGGAAATCACATAAAATGGTTATTTAAGGACTAATTAAAATAAGGTTCACGAGTGCAGCCCTGAACTTTCCTACTACCCAACAATGGAAAGGCCGTGCAGCCCAGGAGAGATCAGAAACCAGCATCCTCCTGGATTGTGGCAGCAGGTCACCAGCACGGTTACACAGCCACTGAAGAGCTTCCTTCATGATTTAGTCCAGCGTGGCAGGAACGAGGAAAAGCATTCTATCGCTTAAATACTGGTTTACAGCTACATTTGGGTTTTCCTTTCAAAAAAGCCAGTGATAAACCTGCATGAATGGATACGCTTTATAGCAAGAACAACTCCAGCGTCCCTTGGGGCTCCTGCCGGACAAACATGCCGAGTCAGCAAAAAGCCGGGCGCCTTCGCTGCCGCTGTAATGTGCAACGTGCTGACGCTCAGCAGAGGTTGGGTGACTGCTCCCCTTGCTGTTCGGCAGTTGCCTGAAGTCACTGGAAAGTTGTTAGACTACTTTAATTTGTAAATCTATTGATGAGCATTTAATGTTAATGAAATGTTACTGCTGAGTAATTCTGGTAGATGAAACTCGGTTAGTTCATTGTGCATCTAATTTATTTAGCGCCAAATGTTTGCCCTTATTTTCTTTACACACTGAAAAGTCAGATTGGGATAAAAACTTTGCATCTCAAATGAGACAATTCTTCAGGAAGTTAGACAAATTTCTATGTAAATGCTTGTCTTGGCATTTCACATAAAACTCTGCTCAGGGGCATATATCCTGCCAAGATGGAAGCGGAAGGTGTAGGTTGCTCCCGGTGCCTATATGCTTATAAAACCCACGATGAAGGAGATAGTTCTCATCTCTACCAAACCACTTTAGTAAATGAAATGGCAGTGAACAACTGAAAGAGATCTTGCCCAACCCCACAGGTTGGGGAGGGGTTTGGCTGTGCTGATGGATCAGGAGGAGCCTGATGCTGTCATCTCTGGGTGCGAAATTCAGAGCCTCTCTGGTATCCTGCACCGTGACCACCACCACACCCTAACTGCCCATTGATTCATTACGTTACACACAACATATTAATTGTGGTAGCCATCAGAAAGGACAGACAACCTCAGTGTCAAGAGGGAGGGAACATGACGTCCTGTGCACGAGGCCGGTGTGCCTCCGTGGGCAGGAGCTGCAGGAGCTGCCTGCTTGCACACACTGCTCCTGTGCACGCTCCGCTGCGGTGGGTGGCTTTTGACACGCAACAGGATAGGTGAAGGCAATCTGATAGAACATCTTCCAGCTGCCTTTCTCAAGGAAATGTGTGATTGAAATAGGACGTTAATATTTCCCGCTGCCCAAGAAAAACAAATGCATTTCTGCTAGCACATTGTACCATAATCCTGTGTTTACCAATGCTTTGTCTCCTACTGGCACATATAATCCTGAGCTAAGGAGATTTTTTCAATTATAGTCGTTTCTAAATGACTGAGTAAATCTAGCAAAATAGTTGGGGAAAAACCTACCCCACCCCAGATCCCCGCACACCTGCAGGAGAAATGCTTTCCGATTTGTCCTATCTCGACGTGAGCACGCTGCCCCGTTAGGAGGGCGGCAGCGAGGAGGCAGCGTGCCGCAGCGGGAGGCTTTGCTCCTCCGGTCCCTCACGGTGTTCATGGGCTTTTATAATGCTGTCAGGACACGGCTCCGTGGTGAACTTTGAGCACGCGTCCCGTACGAACTTCACTTGCTTTAAGCAGAAAGCTGTACTCGGGGTGAACGGAGGCAACCCAAGCGAGGTACAGCTGTAATTTAATTGTTGGATGTTTACTTGCCAGCAAATCCCTAGCCAGCGGTATATCACCACACAATGTGCCAGCCGTTATCTCAACTCACCCCTCTGTTTTACAGGGTGACATAAAGCACTGAGACTCTCCTTAGAGGGAAAGCTGGTTCGGAGGGCTCAGCACCTCTAACCGTTAAGCTGAGTTCAGAACAAGCCAGCGAGTCCAGCTCCTGCCCTGTGGTGCCACAGAGCTCCTGCCAACCTGCCAGCCCCGGCTGTGCAAACAGCTCAGTACATAAAGCACCGGAGCTCGCGTCGCCACCCGCGTTACAGCTCGTCAGAGGATACGTCATGGAAAAGCCAATGTTAATGATTTTTAGTCCTGTGGGAATGGGATTTTACTACGGCGCCCTCCCTGAAAATAAGCAGTGCGCTTTTTTAAACCTTTTTTCTTTCTCTTCTTTTTTAATAAAGGAAACAATCATGTAATCAGAATAGCTGGAAGACAAGAGGAGATGGACATCAGTACAAAATATCTCTTCACCACAAAGAGTGAGACATAGAAGTGACACCTAGTAAAGCGGTCCCGTTCTTTTTTTCTCATGCTGGCCGGACCCCTTGCGGCAGGCAAAGGCTCGGGGGGGCACGCGCTCCCCCAGCTGCTGCTGGGGTGGAGCAAGCACCCGAGCACGTGCCTGATTTCCAGAGGCGTTCTCTGCAATGTTAGCGAAACTTTAAGCTCAAGCAGGAGCTAAAATGAAATCAAGACAATAAACTACAAGCACTCTGCACAGATAGATACCAATGCCGGGTGGAAGCGAACAGAAAGGAGTTGGGGGTGGGACGCAGAGCCCCTGTGCTGGGCCGCTCTACGGGCTGGAGGGGAACATTTCATTTTTTTGCCGTTTCTCCTGTTGAACAGATGTGCACAAAACTGAGACAGCAGGCAAAAATCAAATTTATTCCTCTCTGAGCTTCCTTTCATTTTTTTCTAAATACAACTACCTGAGTTACTACCTTTTCGATTTGACTTGTCTGTGAAATGAAAACAAGGCTTTCCGCAGGTTTTCGTTGTCATTCTTTTTGCTTTTCCCTTTGCTGTGAATGTTTTTGAAGGGAAGGTAACAAGTTACGGTGCCGCAAAGAAAGCAGTTCACAGTCATTCATTCTGTGCAGGCAAATAAACGGGGAACTTCAGCAAAGAGGAAGAAAAAAAATGAGAGAGGAGGCGTTGCACTTGCATTCCTCTCATGTTGAATCCTCCAGCGAACTTCAACTGCCATTTGGCACCAGTTTGCCAATACTTTGCTTTTATGGTTGACTGATAAATTATTAGATTTATCTGATGCTTAGCAACTATCAATTAACACTTTGAGTCTAGATTTAATTGATACGCTTTAATTTCTCTGTTGTTTCTTCTAGACAGCATGCCTCCAGAGATCTGAAACCCCTCCCGGTGAGAATGAATAATATTCTTCGTCTCCACTCTTGCAGGGATGGATGTTTTGGCGACACATTTGTATTCATCCCGATGGTCACAACCGCATGCTGCGTGTGAGACAGCCCGAGGTCCATGATTGATGGTCCCGTCCTTTAAAACATGATCAACTTTGTGAAATCAATCAACGGCAGAGAAAACAAGCAAGGCTTTTCTTGAAGTGGGTTGTGTACTGTCATTTTGTCATTTAATGTTTTGCTACTGGAAAGCAATTCTGAAAAGTCCCCGTGATGAGCACTCCCCGGCTTGTCTGTTTGCCAAAAAACTTCACAGTAACGTCCACAAAATTAACTACGGAGTCAGTAAATACAAAAAGAGTAGATACAAGAAGACGTAAGTCGTGGGAATATAAATCACGCAGACACTCCACTACATCATGGATTAAATCTTTGTAATAAACTTATCTATGAAGCGTACGTGGGGCCTGGAGCAGTCTGCTAGCGCTGCCGCTGACACTGCCCTCTACAACATCCTCTGCTCACGGTTTTAAGGTAAAACTTTATATAATTGGGAATGCGTCAGCCTACTTTTTTTTTCTTTTTGGAAGTTTGGCCATAGCAACTCAGCTGTTTTTATAGGTGAAGCTACAGAAATCACCTTTTTTTTTTAATTAAATTAATCAGACAATCTCTTTGGCTGCTCAGCTTGGGCTTTCCCTTCCCTCGGCTCCTGTTGTGTTTCTCCCTGCTAGACCTGCATTTCCAGGATTTACAGCCAGGACTGCAGGTTAATTTTGTACAGAAACCTTTTACTCTGGCATCACTGTGTATTGAGCGCTTAACTCGGCAACGTTTGCGCTCTGCTGATGGGAAGCACCTGTCTGCATACGATGGAAGATCAACGCGAAGCCGGTGTCCCTGCCAGAAGAACCGTGATGCAAGAGGGAACATAAATCACACTTTTTTACTTAGCTATTACAGCTAAAGCTCAGCTCACAATAATAAAGGAAGAGCACTTTCCCAGTAAAACCAAGGATAAGTAACTAGGGCCGAGATGTTGCGGAGTCAGCTATTTGGAGTGCAAACACAGACTGCTCCTTACTTCAGATAAACTGCATCCAGTCCATCAAGACCGAGCATCACACGCTGCAGACCAGCTCAGCAGAAATGCACAGGAATCTCTTTGTAGATACTGTTAGCCTCAAAAAAGGACTGTTTGGGAAAACTGTTTGTGTTGGGTCTGTGTGGCGGGGCTTTGGTAACAGGGGCAGGGGCTACACGGGCGGGTGGCCCCTGTCAGAAGCTGCTCGAAGCTCCCCCCCGCTCCAAGGCATCCTCGCCTGGGGCTGACGCCGGGCCATTTCCAGACAATAGATGCACCTCTGCCGTAACGGATTTATTTTACAGGTGGGTGTTTAGACCTGCAGCAGAGGAAGGAGGGGGAAGTGAGAG
>VZSC01018855.1:8289-35721 GCA_013398225.1 Steatornis caripensis
GCCTGAGGCATTATCTAAAGGACAGTTCCAGGTCCTATTTCAGGTGAACTTGTAAAACAGGTCCGGTAAAAATGTTCTCAGCCCAGTGCTTTGGAGATGTGGAGACTTTCACCAGGAGAGGACACTGTCTGCCTGCTTGTGCGGGCTGTGCGCTCAAAGCTGATGGCATTCAGGAACTTCATCGGGTCTTCTTTAGTGAAAGATGAGTACGCTTTCCGCTCGGTGGCGCACTCTGCACAAGGAAATTCGAAGGAAAGCTCTGTGTGAACTGTCTTATGCCACAGTCTAACGGTCAGAAAACTTCTCTTGCTTTAGCAGCAGCAGCAATGTATTACTGTAATTTAGGCGTGAATTAGGCTCTAAGTGTCGCTAGGGAACGCTGAGGCTCACCTAGGGAAGCCAGTGAAGCCTTCACCCCCACGTTGGGTGGGGATATCCAGCAAGATTCCCCTTACTAGCACTTATCTTTCCCACAGGTTTTGGCACAAACCCCCAAGTGTGGGGTGGTACAGGTGTAGTTCCAATTTCCGGTCGACTTTCCGGTCGCCAGGGGTTCTGTGCTGCTTTTTGCCACAGAAAAGAAGGCTGTTGGTGGGCTTGTTCTGAACTTGGAGAGCAAGCTCTGAGTTGCCTGTGCACCTTGCTGCTGTGAGAGTGCTTGCTGATGTGTGAATGAAGCAGCACAGGCCCTGTGAGCCCCTGTTGTTTTCCTTTCTGCAGGAGCTCAGCGTGGCTCTGTACAGGCATCTCCTTGGCCTGCAGGAGAGTGAAGGCAGCCTGGCCCAGCCTGCAGCTGGAGAGGATCTGAACCTTCTGTGCTGTGACATTGACCCAGTGTTGATTGAGAGGGCTCAGCGGTGCAGCCCCTTTCCTGCCTCCATATCCTTTGCCAGCCTGGACATCATGGACTCCAGTGCCAGGGAGCTGTTCCTGAGCTCCTACCTGGGCCGTTTTGGCCGCTCCACCTTTGACATCGGTTTTTGCATGTCTGTGACCATGTGGATCCACCTGAATCATGGAGATAGTGGCCTGATGGAGTTCCTGTCCCTCCTCTCCTCGCTGTGCACGTACCTGCTGATTGAACCTCAGCCATGGAAGTGCTACAGGGCGGCCGCACGCCGCCTGCGGAAGCTGGGCAGAAATGACTTTGATCACTTCCGATCTCTTGCCATCAATGGGGATATGGCGGAGAGGATAACCCAAATCTTAACGAAGGACTGCGCCATGGAGCTGGTGTGCTGCTTTGGGAACACCAGCTGGGACAGAAGTCTCTTGCTTTTTAAGTCAAATGACGCGAATCAGAAGGGCATGGAGTGTTCAGAACAGGAGCAATGACTGAGCAATGGCCTCTTGTGTTCGTGAGTTCATAGGCAAGGAGGTGCTTGCTGTTTGCAGAGGCCTATCTAGGAATTCCTGAATTCCTGCTGGGACCAGACCTTGGCCTGCCTATGGAGCTTGAGGCAAGTAATAGCTGTGTGATTTTTTTTCTTTTTTTTTTCCTTTCCATCCGCAAAATGTGGTGGTGGTTTTAGCCTACCTTGTGGATTGGGAGATTGCTGTTGCTGGAAAGGGCTCTTGAGATCAAAGTTGCTGCCTGTGTGCTTTCTATGTGTACCAAGACTATCCTCTGGAAGAAGAGGCAGCGTGCCTTTTTAGTACCTGGAGCTTTTTCAAGGAAAGGAGACGTTTCTGTTGATGCGTGTGATGCCCCGTTTGTTCTGCTTCTTGTTGTGTCATCTGTATAAAATGCTCTCAGAAAACACGCAACGTGGTTTATCAGCTGTGAACAAGCGATCTGGATCGTTGCAGAGGGAATCTGGTCAGCAGGATGCCCAGAGAGGTGGTCGCTGCCCCATCCCTGGACACATTGAAGGTGACGTTGGGCAAGGCTCTGAGCAGCCTGATCTAGTGGAAGATGTCTGTGCTCATGGCAGGGGGGTGGACTCAATGAACTTTCAAGGTCCCGTCTGACCCAAACAGTTCTGTGGTGTTGGTCAGGCTGCGGTCAGTGCACCTTGGCAGGGGGGGCACGCCTGGAGGGTGCTTTGGAGGTTGACAGCGGGGTGATCTCTCTGTGGAGTGAGGGATTTCTGTGGTAGGGTGTGCATCTGTTTAAGTGTAGAACGGAGTGAGTGCTTTTGGTCATAATGTCCTTGAAATAAAAGTAACTTCATTTTATCGTAAACACCGTGTTGGGTTTTTTAATCTTCCTTTGTGTTCACGTTGTTTTCAACACATGTAAGCAGTCCCAGGAAACTGAGTTTATAATTTCGTTGTCTTTACCGGCTCAGGTGAGACCTTGGTAAGCTTGGATCTGTGTTTGGCTGAGGTTAAAGTATTACAACTTTCACGGTGTTATGGATTTGGGGTCTTTTTTTTTTTTTTTTTAGTAAAATCCAGGAAGAAAGAAGACTTGACCAAAGATCTTATTGTAACTTCATTTCTCTTGTTTTATTATCCCTACTAGGTTTAGTTCTCACACAGTGGGTTTGTTAGCTGTGATAGGAAGTAGGAGTCACCCTTCTGCAGTGTTGTCTGAACAGATTGAAAACTTCACTGGAGTAGAAATGGGTAACTGATGGCTCTTACGAATTCCTAGGTTTCTGTGCTTCCTGACTGTGAAGTGAGGGGGAAGCCCAGGTCTGTGCCGTAAGCATGGTGTTGCGAGAGCTCTGTGCTAGAGAAGGAGGGGAGAGGAGGACGTCTGTTCCCAGAGGCACTCTTGTCCAGCAGTTCTCGTGCCCAGGTGAGCCTGTGTGCAGGGGCAGAGAGAAACTTTGATTGCACTTTGTCCTCCCTGGGACTTCCTCTTTATTTGTTCATGCAGAGATAGTGGAGAGAGGGGAGAGAAAAAAGCAAGCTTTGATTCCTTTGCCACAAGCTTAGATGGAAGAGTGAGGCGTGTGAATGTTCTGGCTGGCTGGCTACAGCCTTCTGGATGAAAAGCTGCTGGGATACGTGAATAGACTTGTGAAAGCAGCGTGTGTGTGTACATGTACGTGTCTGCGTAGGATCACAGAAGGGCTTTGAGGCTCCTCACATGAATGCAACTTCCACAGTGCAGAAAGTCTTTGGGGAGTCCCACCAGGAGTCCTGAGAGCTCCTGTGCCTTCTGAGGGGCGGACAAATGTGCCTTCCCTGGTGGTGGTGAATTGTCTTAAAGAAGACTTAAGTCTGGGCTGATTTTACTGTCCCTATGTGAGTTTTTTTGAGGGTTCACCCAGATCGCCTCATCTCTCTGGCAGGCTATTAATATCTAACATTTATCGCTTTGGTAATTAAGCGTCTCACCTGACATTCCTTGTAATCTGCGGGTAAGCCCCGCTGACTGGAGGGGTGTTGGCTCACCGGGTGCTACTGCCAGGTAGCTCAGCCTCCCCTTTCACTCTGCTTGGCCGCTGTTCCCTGTGTTGTGCAGCTGGTGGCACTGGAGTATCGTGCAACCTACAGACTTGCCCCTTGGGATGTTTCTGTTGGGCTGTGTCAATAGAAGTTGCTGTTTTCTTTGAACTTTGATGTATTTACAAAATAGACCTGGATTTATCTGTTCCGTGCTCAGGTTTAAAGGGATGAAGGGGGTTTCTTGCCTTTTGTTTTCCTGTGGAGATTTACACACTTGCCTGTGAAAAATTTTATGACAAGTTGCTAGGAAGGTTACACCCAGGAGATGTCCCATGCACCCATCTAGAATGACCTCCCCCTTCAGACAGACCCTGGTTTGTGTTCCTTGTGCACTGAGTGACGGATCGGTGTCTGCCTGGGGGACCTTCTGGGCTGCTGCTTGTTGAAAAATTGTGGGTTGGGTTTTCTCTTCTTTTTTCCAGCCTCTATATGCTGCTGGTGGTGTACACGCCTGTAAACCGGCCCAGTGTGCACGTATGACAGCTCCTTCTCCGGTTCTCGCATCTGTACTATTAAAGTGCTAATATCAATGTGTTCCACTGTCTCAGAAATGGCCGAGCTCCAGAACGAGCTCTGTTTGGCTTGGACACAGCAACATGTTTTGTTCCTCGTGCTTTGGGTATTGCCACAAATACAGCTCATAATAATGTCAGCACAAATCCCTCCGGAGTTCTTGGGATACCGAGGAGCTCAAAATGGAGTCAGTCCTTTAGCAGACGGGAGGGGAAAAACCCCAAAGCACCTCTTTCTTTTTCTTTTCAGCTTGCTGCTTCTGCTCTCCAGAAAGCTGTTGGGAGATGAAACAGGTGGGAACCCAGCTCCATGACACAACAATAGAGGAGAACCCATGGATCTCAGCTGCAGTGCTTATGTAAGGCTCTGGAGAAATTTATTTATTTTTTTTATACTCTACTCTCTCTGCATTTTGCAACGCAGCTAAAATGTGTTCCCAGGTCTCCTGCAGGCGGGATGCAAGGAAAGGAAAGCTGAGGGTTGAAACCAACATTTACGCTCCCTATTGCTGAGAGCACTGTGCCGAGTTGGTTGGTAATTGTTCATCAAACAGCTGGTAAAATGGAGATGGCCCCTGCTTGTGTGAGTCCTGGGGGTGGTTACCCTTGCAGAGCTCCAGGTAGCTGGATTGAGGGCAGGCCCAGAGGCCTCAGTGGTGAAAGTACTGCTTGCTCGTCTGCTCCATGATCCAAGGATGAGGCTGACCTGGTGGTGGTTGCTGCTGCTAAAATGAGGGTGCAGCAACTTCCCCGCGTGTGCAGGGGCTGTGCTGACATGCGGGTCCTGTAGCTGTCCTGGCTTGCTCCTCTTTTGCCATGCTAGTTGTGTGTGTGTGCGTGCCTGTGTGCTGGAGAGTTAGTTAAGGGGTCTTGCCTGCTCTTCCCTACCCTTAAAGCTCCAACTCTGTGGTAGCTTACAGGAGCCTGCTGAATTTGACGCGTGCACGGAGCACGCGTAGCTGAGCATTTCCAAACAGACCCAAAGTATCGCATGGCGCTGTGATGGGACTGTCAGACTGCTGCCCTGTTCCACCCCGGCAGCAAGCAAGGAGTTGTGGTGCGAGTGCCTTGTCCAACCCATGCTCTGTGGTTTGGGGTTATTCCTGGGCTCCGTCAGGCCTTGCCTCAGTTTTCCCATCCGTGAAATGTACTTGATAGCCACCCACCACTGTGGAGATTTCTGATGTGGAATATTGGCTGTGTGTTTGCACAGCCCTTTTGAGAATGAAGAACACGGATGAGCTGAGCTGTATCATCAGCTGTGAGCTACGCCATTGTTCGTAATAATCACTGCAGCCACTTCAGATATTAATTAGGTACCATACCTTCAAAGAGTTCTGACTAATTAAGTCTCATGCCACTGCCGTATAGCAAGTCGCAGCTCATCATCCCCCTTCCTTGGATGGAAAAATCTCGGCAGAAGAGGGGAAGCATCTAGTCGTGCCTAAGCTAGCATCAAAGTTGGGGCTGAGAATTTGGAGGTTCCAGTTTCCGGGTGATTCTGCAGTTGCTCCCAGCCTTTGTGGGAAGTAAGGTTCAGATGGGGTCAAGGAGAGGTCCTTCTTTATTACCTTTAATACTTTTTTAACTGTAACTCTTGCTTATGCTAAGAGACAGTTTGCTGTTTCCAAGATTCTTGTGCTGTATGAGTACAAGGGATGTGCTCAGCGGGGAAAAGTTTAGTACGTAAATACGGTGCAAGAGCAGCACCGTTACCAGTTTAATGTTGACAGCTGCCAGAGCAAGTGACTGTTGTAAGCACCTAGCTCCCTGCTGCCTGCTTCCCTTCTTACGCTTGTATGTGTCGACAGCCTTGCAGGTGCTGTTCATCAGCATTTCTAAATGGTGACATGATTTTAAAATGGTTTGATTCAACTTTCCCCAGAATGCTTGACCAGCCCAAGAGCAGAAGAATCAAGTTTAGGAACAGAGTTGGCAGCAATGTGTCTGCTGCCTTAAGCAGCTTCCTCTATCTGGAAACCCAGCAACTTGTCACCACAAGCTTGTGTGGCAGAATCTGCGGACTTTCGGGTTTCCTTTGCTCAGCTGAGGGCAAGTTCATTCTTGTTCTTCCTGGCACTTTGCTGCCCGTGAATTAAAGGAGAAAAGTGAGAGGTGCCAGCCCATGGAAATGTGGGCATCTGTTTATGGCAGTGTGGAAACTTGAGAAAAGAACAGGCACAAACCAAACATGTGATGTCTTTTTCTCTACCAGGTGTGAGCCAGTTCTCTTGCAAAGTTTTGATTTGTTAAGTGAGCCGGTGATGTGAGGAAACAGAGCCCTTTTGGCAGCGCTGGGAGGGCTTGGTGGGAAAAGCAACCACAAATCCAAGGTGTGTGTCTGAGGTTCGCTCTGGACGTGTGCTAAGGCTGGTGCTGTTTGGCCTTACTGCAAATGAGGAGCGCGTGGTAGGTCAGGGGAGCTCAGAGGGGATCAAAAACGTTAGCTGTTCACTTTCGTGTGCCCTGTTTGTGGAAACGGATGTGGCTTAGCCACATACACTTAAGTTTGATGCCTACATGAGAATGGTCTCTTCGAGTCTCAAGGCTTACATGCAGTCTCTCTGGACCTAGTGGAGAAGTTGACATAGATAAGTGGTGTGTGGGAAGTCTGTCCTGCCATTGGGCTCCTTCTTTTAGTCTTCAGGGTTTCGTTGCAGGCACCTCAGTTTTCTCTGTAGATTCCCTTGTGTTAACATGGGAGGGAAGTTTGATTTCCCACAGGCCTCGACACAAAAATCCCTTGGAGCATTATGGGCAGAAGCCTTGCCGCCAGTTCTCTTATCAGCTCAAGCTTAAGTTTCTTGGATTTAAGTATGTGGGAGTGCCCTTGTTACCTTAGAGCTGGGTCACCCCCTAGGTTTGGACTCTGTAGGGGTCTTGAGTTTGAAGAAGAAAGCTTGAGGTCATGATCTGGAGTTGAGATATGCTTATAGTGCTCTGACAGGAACTGAAGGTACTCAAGTCTAAAAGACCTTTGTTCTAGGTTGGGACATACGGGTTCCTTTCTTAGGCTCGTCACCGGCTGGCTGCAGAGCTTGGGCGAGCTGCTCCTTTCCTTGGACCTGTGATCTTGCACTCTGTTTCCCTGGGAAGCATAACCTGACATCTGGTGTGGGAAGTTCTTGAGTGAATATGAAATGCTGTGCAGACCTGATCTGTTATGACCAGACAATCCAAGTTCAATCAGCTGTAGATCAGGCTTATAAAATGCTTATTATCAGCTGCCTGGATTTTTATCCTGACTTGCAACAAAAGTGCTCCGTCCTTGGGTCCTTCACAGAGCAGCCTGACTCTGAGCAGAGGTTGTATTTTGAGTGATAATGTTTTCAGAGTAGTAGAGCTTTCTAAACTCCTTCACTGTAGCAGGGGGATCCTGCTGTGAAGCAGGGAAGGTAAGGACGGATCTGACTCGTGTTTCCATAGCAGAATGCACTTTAGATATGTGCCTTTGTAATTGATTAAAACCTCCTTCCTCTGAGTCGTACATGGTGGGCCGAAGATTATACATGGCACTGCAGGTCCTCTGCTCTGTTTCCCAGTGTGGAGTGCTTCATGATTCCATAATTAAATTGCGACTGCAACAATAAAACAAAATTATGCATCTTCTAGGTGAGTGACAAGGATTTAGTTGGAGCTGAGTCTGAGGGTGGTGTCTGTCCTTTGCCTTCTCAGTTCCCCTCCACCCCTGGGGTCAACCCAGAGACTCTGAAGTCTGTGCAACGCATAGAAGCTGCTGAAATGCATGTTTGTTACCCCAGCAGCTGAAATCCAGGAGCAGTCATGCTGCAACAGGCCTGCCCTCCTGTGAGAGAACAAGCTGCAGGGTGACACATCAAAAGAGAAGGGCAGCTCCATGGTGTTCTCTGTGGAGATCAAAAGGAAGTAAGCAGGGCGGCTCCTCTCCTGGCTGGCCCTTGAGACTGCTCTTCTCTTGCTCTGTGTCCCTTTAATCTCGGTTACCTCCTAGAAGATCACTGTTTCAGACATGTGAGATGGTGGTAGGAAAAGCTCATCTGTGAAGTGGCTAGTGTGAGGGAAGAGATCCTTGGTTGCGTGTTGGGGAAGAATTCCCTTACCCTTTGTGAAGAAGGCATCCAGGAGAGCGAAGGTTTTACCATACCTTCTAACACAGCCAGCGTCTTTGTGTCCTATCAGAGCAGGGGACTCAGCACGAGCATAAAAGGGCACAGGGGAGCTGGATGCGAGCTGCCCTGTGTGGGGTCTGGTGTCAATCTCTACCTAGAGAACCTCAATCTGCTTCCACAGCTGCTGTGTCTTGATGGTGCCAGGGCAGGAGGCCTTCTCTGCGGGGCTGCTCTTGCATTACGTCAGGGATTAGACCTCGTTGCTGCCAGTGCATGGAGGCAAGTGAATTAGCAGGGCAGTATTGGAAAGTTGTGAGGGCTTTTCAGGAATGTGCATGATGGCTGTTATCTAGGGCTCTTGGATCTCCTGGGACTGACTTGCTGGAGTAACCTCTGCATTCTCTGTCTGGACATTCCCAGCCTGACCAGCTCTGACAGTGTTGTCCAGGGTGGTGAAGTAGGGCAGATGCTGAATTATTTATTGTCCTCCAGCCCCTGGAGCAGGACCTGCAGTGCATTCCTTACCGACTCAGGTTGTGTTTTAACTCCACATCTTAACCATTACTTAAACAGGTGTTGCTCAGTCTTTTTCTCAAAATACCCACAGTTGTTTCTCAGGACGAATGCCTGAGAAGAGAACTGCTTTTGGTTAGTCCTAGATCATTTCTGAGCCCACTGCAGATCACCTCTTTGGACAACCTTGTCCTTGGATCAGAGCAGCTGCGGTGACCTGTGAAAGCACCTTTTCTACCTTGCCCCAAACAACCTTGTGGGACTTTCTAAAATGGTGTGGCTTCTTCCATGACATCTTGTACAGTGCTCAGGGCAAGCATTGCCTTCATGGAAAAGCCCTGAGAGAGCAGAGGTGTTGAACCTGAGAGCATGGGAATGTGTGAGAAAGTATTCAGTCTTGAGTGGAAAAGGTACTGTCTGAAACGCCGAGGCTCGGTGAAAATGAACAGGAACCTCACAGGAGTGGTGAGCCTTGTAGTAGCTTTGGAGAGGAGGAAGGGAAAAAAAGGAGAGTAAATGTGGAGGAGACTTGGGGGTCAAATTAGATATTCCTGGGGTACCTCCTGGCCTTTATGTTTATGAGCTTTTTTTCTCCCGAGGATTGTAATGTTGGTGCCGAAAGTGGGAATCTCATCTGACCTTGAATAACATCAGTGCAAAACTGATTTGGGGGGGATTCCCAAGGCCAAAAGATGAGTTTGCCTGAGCTGTAGGTTGAAGAATAGAGTAATGCAAAGGATGTTTTGAGCCACCTGGTCCAGTGGAAGGTGTCCCTGCCAGTGGCAGGGGTGTTGGAACTGGATGATCTTTAAGGTCCCTTCCAACCCAAGCCATTCTCTGATTCTATGAAAAAACAGGCCTGTGCTAGGCCTTTCTCTTCCTCATTATGAGTTTCCCCGGTGACTAGTTAGTGTCCCAAACACTGATCTTTGCCTTCGGGGGAGGCGGAGAGCAGAGAGCTGCTCTGTTTCTCCGTGTTCTCTCTTGATCCACGTTTCTATCTGGTGCTGTAACCAGCAAATTTTCTCTGCTCTTTGCCAAGGCTGCAGGTCCTGGCTGGTAGCTGTTCCCTGCTCTGCATGTATGTGTCTGCGTTTTTTCTGAAGACCAGCTTCAGCTGGTTTGTGTGAAAGTGCTGACTTCAGGCATTGTGCAGAGCATGACTCAGAAGGGTAGAGGTTTAGGGGAGAGGGAAGAAAGTCTTTTTAAGGAGTTATAAGCTATAAACTACAGCAAACACTATTGGTAGAGGTGGCCTGGTTCTCTTCCAGGTTCAAAAGGAAGAGTATTAAAGATTTACAAAGAGCTGGCACAACTGCAAGGCAAAAGAGTGCTTTATTGAGTTTGTAAATGCTTGTAAAGCCACTAGTAAACCTGATAATGTTGTGTACGTACAGGTGTGTGTGTGTAGAGACAGGGAGGGGAGGAGGCACGTACCAAGAAGGTACCTGGAGGTTTCCAGAGGGCCTAATAGTCCCTGTAGGCGTACATTGATGATGGTCACATCAGTAGAGCAACTGTTTGATGCAGAACCTGGTTCCCTTCAACTCCCTGCTCTGATTTCAGGGTCTGGGGCAGGTGGGTTCACTGAGTCCATCAGTTGCTATTGCAGCACCTTGTGTAACATAGTCTAAAGACTTTGACTCTTAAGGAGCAGCAAAGCACCAAGGGGCCATCGGACCTCTTAGAGGGAGGTCACGGAGAGCGGCTCACCCTGGCTCCTGTCTCTGTAATCTATGATATATCTGTCTATGGATATCACGTAACAGAAATACAAATTTGGTTGTGTGGTAAGGCGAGAGAACGACCCGTTTTACCCCCATCGCAGAAACTGCTTTGCATGTGCACCCGCTGTGTGGAAGAGGCACCTGCACTGTGGTTGCATGGCGGCAAAACAAGAACTGGGGTGCAGTGAAGATGGCAAAGAGCAGGTTGGTCTGGGTCAGAGGGGCTGCGGGAAAGGAAGGGGGTGGTAATGTAATGCAGAAGTTGGGCATCTCCACATATGAGAGAACACTCCCCCCACTTCTCTTACATTGACATGTCTTTGACAAGACGTCAGGGAAGGTACTTGTCAGACAATTTGCTGGTGTGGAAGCTTTGAAGCCTGCAAGATTTGCCTTCTGCGCGAAACCCAGCAAAAGTAGGTTGGAGCCGTCTGCCCTGGTTGCAAGCATTTCCCGCCCCACGGCAATGGACGCTGTAAGATCAGAGCTCAGCAAATGCACAAAGGGAAGTGCCAGGCGGGGCTTGAAAGCCTGATCCCTGCTGCAAACAATGCTGACAAAGTCGTCTGGGGCTTGCGGCCCAGCCCCTGAATTCTTGTTTCCCAGTGAGGTGGAAAAAGAAGGCTGAGCTGGCTGCGTCTCCTGAGGTTCCCCAGCCCAAGGGCCGTCTGCCTGCCCCAATCGCTCTCCTAACTTCAGAGCGGTATTTGCATGGACTGGGGGGACTACTACTACCCCAGCCTACCTAGCTAAATCTGTTGTTGCCCTTTTGGGAGTAGCAAAGTCACTCCTGGCTTTCTGTCCTTGCCTGGCATGGTCCCTGGAGCGTAACTGGGCACTGTTTACTAACTCTAATCCATTCCCGTGAATTCAGGAAAGCTCTCGCTGGTGTCTGAGAACTACAAGGACAACTGCTTTGTAGGGCTGCTTCAGACGTCTTCGCCAGGGGTTGTATCAATGCAAGGTTCATGGCTCAACAGACCAGCTCCAGATCTGAAGACCCGCTGAATTTCGCAGGTTTTTAGATCCAGATGGAAAGGCTGGAATAGCACGTTAGTGGAATAAAGGCCAGTTGTGAAATGTAGATCCACATCTGAAACTGGATTTGGATCTTGCTGCAGACTAAACAAATGTGATTCTGTAAGGCTTCTCAGATGATAAATGCTCAGAACAGGGGCAGTCGTGTACATATGCATTAGACGTGTCTGTTCTGCTTTGCAAGAAGCAGTTGTTTGTTGATAAAGTGTAGAAAGAATTAGGATAGAAGGAAAGGTAGGGTTTATAGAAAGAAAAATAAAAATAGAAATATAGAAAAATTTATAGGAAAGATAGAAGAAAGGATAGGATTTAACTGAAGAGTGAGGGAATATTGTCAGCCTTGGTTCAACCTCACCTGCAGCAAACGTGAAGCAAAGAAAATAAGGGGAGTAATGTGAATTGGAGCTGAGCTACCGCACTAAGATGAGGATCTGCTTTAGCATAGTGATACATACAGTCAGGAATCTAATGCTAAATACATCTGGTTAGGTAACACAAAGTCTGTATCTGTTAGGGTGTTTTTTTTGTGAGGGGGAATGTTTCTGTCCCTTCTGCTTAGCAGCTGGAGGTGCAAAAGGTATTTCATGCTGCCGAAGGAAATTAACTCCAGGCTAATTAGGGGCCTTTCTGCCCCTGCTTCATCTCCACCCAACAGCCAGGACCTGCCCCAGGCATTCCCCTTTTCTTGCTGCCAGGCCAGGTCTCTCCTCAGATTTTTTTAAGTGGTGGCATTGCTTAGAGTTGAGCTTCGCAGCCCATGCAGACAAGCAGTGGGGTTCACGGATGCTTCCACACACATCTGCGCACATAAATGGGTTTGTGCACAAATGAACAGGTGCAAATGTAGCCCTGGATGCTGCGTACACACGCACAGATTGTGCCTGGGCCTGATAGCTGTGCCTATTCATTCTGGTCTGTGCAGCGTTTGCTCCCTGCAGTCTGTTTTCTCTTAAATTACGCTGGCTGAATTGCTCTCTGCTTGATGTTATTGAGAAACAAGAGCACATAGAGAGCATTAAAAGGTGAGCACGGAGGGAGCTGGGTGGGATCTGTAAGCGATCCAAGACTCTTGTCAAGGCGTCCCCACCCCATTCCTTGCATGGCTGGGATGGTTTGTGAAAAGCTCAGACTTCTCAGTAAATTGCAGAGAAATTGGCACAAAAGTAACTCTCAAAGGGGCCCAGTCCAGCTCCCATAAAATCTACGGGGAGTGTAGTCCCACTATACTGCTGTAGCCAACGCTTACTGAAATTTTGCTTGTTCCACTTAGGTTTAAGAAGGGGCAGATGCCAATGCTTGTTATTAGCAGCATAAATCAGGAGCAACGTGATGGCATAGCGTTGAGAACAGTCAGGCGGAACTTAGTTTTAATTTGCCAGCTCTCCTGCTTGCGGACAGCAGCATCCCCAGTGCAGCTGCAGGCTGGTCCCAAGAGCTCTGTCGTACCAGCTTCAAGGTTAATCTCTGAAATGGAGCTATGGTGATCACAGGATTTTAGAAGGCTCAGAAGCAACGTAAGTCTTTCTGTGCTGACGCAGCTGGAGGACCTGGATGGACAAGCACAACCAGGCTGCTGTGGATTGTTTTCTTTGCTTGAGTGAAGAATTGAGGGTCTTTCCTGGTGAGAGTGGCAATAGAATTGGAAGGGATCAGCCTGCTTTAGGAAGGAGAGATCAAAATGCTGAGCCTTCCCAGAACCAAGTGGTGAATAGGAGGTGCAGCCAAACGGCAATTTCCAGTTGTGAGATTTTTCCAGATTTTTAACCAGCGCGGAGGGCTGGAGCATTGCTGCAGTCAAGGACTGGTTTATAAAGTCAGAGATGTGACCCTGAGTTGGTTCTCTCCTTAAGATCTCTTCAAGGACTGAGAAGCTTCCAGCAAGGTGGAAGTTCGTGTTTCTGGTTACAGTCGGGCATTTTGTATTGAAATTCAGTCCTGCCGACTGCCGAATCCTTTACCTTGGTCTGACTGGGATCCCCCAGGACCTTGCAAAGTCAGGGGCTTTCCTTTGGATCCACTTGTCGTTGTTGCCCTAGATAATGTGTGTTGTATAATCTGCAGAGCACACTCCAGATATGTACGTGGGCGAATCCTCCAGGGAGAACTGAATTCAGCGCTCAGGTTAGAACATGTCCAGTAGGTACTTGTTGCCATGATTATGAGCTGGCTGGCCGGGAAGCTGCCAGCAGAGTGTGTATGGATGGAGCCTTTCTGTTTCATCCAGAGACTCCATACCACCCTGGTGCACCCAAAACTAGGTTGGAGAAAGCACTGACACGGAGGCTGAACATCAGTCCGTCTGTGGGAGCAAAGGGCTTGTCTGATGCTAACTTGGGTCTAGCTCGTAAGAGAAATGAACGTGTTGCGTGCTGCTAAGTTTCAGGTTTCCCCCTGAGCAAATCCAAGCCTAAATGAAGGACTTTTTTAGTGCCTTGTGGTCCGCGGCTTTAAAAGAAAAAAGCATTTGGAGTTGTTCCCCCTTGTCTAGTTCGCAGGTCTTTTGGGGTCCCAGTTTTTGAGTGTTTTCTGTTGTTGGTAGGCTGGAGCTTTGGCTTAAAGTAGGAGAGCAGCTGTTCTTCCATGTTGCCCTGACTTCAGGAACCGGGACTTAAAACAGTGTCAGCTACTGGGAGAGCTGGCACTGGGGGGATAAACTGGTGCAGCATCGCTGACTTCAGTGAAGTTATGCAGGCTTCTACCCAGCGAGTTGCTATGGGAATGCTGGGTTTGCACCTTGCTGGGGTCAGTGGGACAGGCAGGTGTACACCTACAGTGGATCTGCAGCTATGGATCTGGATTGGTGTTATGTTACTCCTTGTCCTGTATGTCTAACCCCTGCCAACTACATAAAAGGCTCCAAATGAGCATTCTTATGTTGTTAGTGGTCCCTTTCAGCCCTACTGCACTTAGCCTGCACAAAGGAGCTGACAGAGCACATTGGCTACGTGATAAGGCTCTGGAAGAGTTGGAAACCAAGCTCCAGAAGTTTTATATTCCCTTTTTTAAGCGTGAACTTTTTTCCTCTGTGTGTGCTGGTGGGGCAGCTCAAATGTTTGTTGGGTGGCAGAGATTGCTGGCCAGGGAAGGTCTTGGTGTTGCACTGGGATATCTCCAGCCTGAGAAACATTGGAGACAAAGGAGATTTTGGGACTCTTGGGGTTGATCTTGGCACTGTAGAGTCAGGTAAAGCTGGGCACATGGGCGTTAGTGAGCTGGAAAACGTGCATGCCAAGCTTGCTAATGCTAAAAAAATAGCCGGGTCCATTTCCATGAGCAGAAGTTGGGCCCTGATGACTCCAGCCCCGCTTTGCACGAGGAGGTTGGGTGCTGGGTGAGCGTACGGAGGAGTCCTTTGTGCAGGGGGGGCTGCCTTGCCCTGCAGGATCCACTTGCAGGGCTGCAGACGGCCTGCCCTGACCCTCTCCCGGCGTTCCTAGCCCTGATTGCTTCCTGCGTCAGAGCCCCTGCCGCCTGCCCGGCAGTGAGTCACAGCTGGGATTCCTCAGCTCTGAAGTGGTTCCTTCTTTTTTCGTTCTCCCCGTCCTCCCCAGGTGCTGAGCTTTTTTTCCAAAGCCTTGAATTGAAGGGTGTGTCTATGAAATCTCGCAAACACGCGCAGGCCCCAGCAGGAATGGGTGAGCACTGTTCCCATTATGTTATGAATACCTGGCCGATTGCCGCGGGGATCCTGCCAGGCTGAGCAGCCAATCCCAAGCACCTAGACCTGCTGAGCTCTGGGGTTTTGCTCCTCTCGCTAAGTCATTGCTTTGCAGAGATGGACAGTTTTAATCTCCTCTCAGCAACAGCCATGTTTTTGTGCTCGCTTGGCCTGCTGCAATATCCCAGTTCCCACGGTTAGCAACTTCCCGGGGTACTGTGCTGGTAGGGGTGGAGAGTTGAGCAGGCAGCTCCGGCAGCCGGACTGCCCATCCTTGCCTGTGACTCATCTCGTCCAACCTGCAATCTCAAATATTTTCTATTGCCCTGCCCTGCACGCTGGGCACTGCCCCAGCTCACCCAGTCCCCTCCATGGATCTCAACTCAATGTGCTGCATCAGGTTTGGAGGCTGCCTGGTGTATTTGTGCGTTGGAGAGATCTGTCGGGCTGGGAGGGAGCATAGGTGGGAGATCTGGGCCTGAACCGTCTCCGTTTCCTGAGGGTGGACATGTGCTGTGTGTTAGGCTTCATCCACCTCCTCAAATGCACCACGAGCACTTGGTTGTTCCAGTGAGGCCGTTGAGGGATGTGTTGTTTAAGTAGCCATGCTTAAAGCTAGCAGAGAGGGTGCAGTAGCTGAGACTTCAGCATGATGTCTCAAGCAGACAAGCTCTGAACCCCAGTTGCAAGCTCTGGTGCTAATGTCTACAAAGGTCGAAGGGAGCAGGTCTTCTGTGCTAACAGTGCCTGCTAGCAAGGTTAAGCCGCCAGTGAATGGTCTGTGGTCTGTGCCATGATGTGCTGTCAGGCTCCACAGTTGAAAGCTGTCTCGGACTCCGCTAGCGTCTGTGCAGAGCGAAGATGATGGGGTTGAGGTTGTAAATGGTCTCAGGACCATACTGAGCTTGGAGCATATAAACCTGGTACAGACAGACCCTGATCTGAGCTACGAAGTCTCAGTCCTGATCACTGGCAGTAATTTGACCTGACCTTCTTTCTGTTTTCCTTTGCTCAGTAACATGGGCACCAGCTCACGCACATCTGTCCTTGGCATCTTGACAGCACTCTGGACAGGCCGGCCTTTCCAAGCCCCGATGAACTTTCCATGCTGGAGAGAGGAGCATCCCCATCTCTGCTGAGACCTGATGGAGGTTAGCATGGGCGACAATCCACACACCCCTCCTGCCACGCAGGGTCAGTTTGTTCATGACCCCATCTGTCTGATGAGCTGCTGCTTTTCCCAGTGCCCCTTTGCTGCTCCCCCTGGATTCCCAGAGACTCCCACTGCCACTGGGTGGTGTTGCTCTGTAGCATAAATGGTGTGTGTAGAGGGGAGAGCAGGTCAGGAGGGCAGTTTTGACTCCTGTCTTCCAGAGAACACCACATTGCCCTCCCACACACACTGTTCCCCACCCTTTTTGCCCCCGTGCTGGGGCTCTGTCCTCCTGGAGGGCTGTGTGGGATTAAATACAGGCAAACATCAAATGGCCAACCTTATTGCCATTTTGTTTCAGGTAAGGCTTCCTCCAGGCCTCTGACAGCCTTGTGGATACGCAGGAATTTGGGCTGGGTGGGGAGTGTGTTGAAGCAGCAGTTGCTGCCTCTGCTGTGCTGTGTGTGAGTCCCTGGCACACCTGGAGGCGGAGGTGTGGGACCTGTTGGCACTCCCACCCTGTAAGCCCAAGGCCAGCGAGCTGACACAACTCTCCTGGAATCTGTCCCACTCTAACCAGGATTGTTGGCAGGCGGGTACCGAATCTTGGCAGCACAACAAGGGAACGCTGGTTTCTCTGAAATTCTTGGGCTCGTTTGGTCAGGGCGCTGGCATGCACAGTCACGGCAGAGCTGGCACGAGTATCGCTGTGGCAGAGGCAGGCGGTGAGGCCCGGAGACAGGGCTCTGGGGCTGGGGGCTGGCTGGGTTGGCAGCTCAGGGTCTCTCGTATGTCCCTCCTGGCTGGTAGCAGTTTGGGTCTATTTTTTTAGTTTTCACTAGTCTGGTGACACCAGGTGATGGGCCAACCTTGTCCTTTGTTCCTCCTCTCACCTTGGGCTGAGGCAGCGAGATGTGGGACCAGGATCAGGAGCTACTGGGCTAGAAGGCTGCCAGCTCTGTCACGCACGCGGTTTGGTACTGCTGGGAGTCCCAGCCATGACAGGGCGATGCGTGGAGTCCCCCGCTGTGATCCAGTTCCCCTGAACCAAAGCCAGGCTGAACACATCTCAAGGGTGAAGCTCCCTTAGCAGGTCTGTGCAGGCTCCTGTGTCCCAGGCACTGTCTGGGAGGTAGAGACCCCAGGGCTGCCCTGAGCCCGCCAGGCACAGGTGGAGATGGAAACTAAGGAACAGGGATGGCTGCAGGACAGAAGAGGAGGTGTTTCGCGTGTCTGGGATGGTGAATAACTGGAAATAGTTGAAAGGGGCAACCCAGCCTTGCAGCAGACAACCTGAGCTCAGCTTGGCCACCCTGCGGAGTCCAAAGGGCTCCGGAGAGGAAAGTCCAGACCGGGCCACTGTCCCCAGTGATGAATCCATGCAGGGCAGAATTTCCCTACTGTTTTGTGCTGGGAGTGCAGTGGGCTGCGTGGGGGCAGCCTCCCCTTCCCTGCTGCAGGTAGAGCTCTGCACACCTGGCCGAGGAGGCAGGGTGTGGGCAGGGGAGGATGGGCCCTGGCAAACCAGGTGAGGCTCAGGTGTTCACATTCCTCCCCGGATTGGCTGCGGAGAGAAAAACCTGGCCTTATACGGTGAAAAAGCCCGTGGCGGCTGCTCCTCCTCCGTGCGCAGGGATGTGTGGAGAGGTGTGGATGGGCTCATGGGGTCGGACACGTTTTCCTCCACCCTTCCCTGCCCTCCCCTCCCTTCTCCAGGTGCCCTGGAGAAAATTACAGCGTTGGCTTTGTAGCCAGCGTGGCTGAGTTCTGGGCTTGCAAAGAGGCTCCCCCACCGCCGCCAGCGAGTGCGGCTGGTTTTGTGTCCCCCAAGAGCCAGGGAGGTGATGGGTGGGCAGCCAGGCATGCCCCTTGGTGAGGCTGGGGATCTCAGGCAGACGGGAGGAACAGCACAAAACACTGCCTGCCTGACCTTTAAGCCTCCTCCCTGCTTGCTAACCCTGCCGCGCTCTGTCCTGGGCTGGAGTGTTGGGTTAGGAAAACTGAATTATTCCCCCCTCAACTTGATCATATCTTAGGCTGCAGGCAAAAAGAAATAGGAGAAACTGAGGCACAGTTTTGTCCCACTTGGCACAGGGAAAGGAAATTAAACTCTTGTCTTTGCCCAATGTCTGATTCCTTGGGGTGAGCTGCTTGAATCCCTGGAAATGGCTGTGCCAGGCGGCGGACGTGGGAGATGAGCCTGGAGGATCCATCTTTCTCCTCCTGCCTTGTACCCTGTCTCTTGGAGTCACTCCAGCCATGAGGTGGAACCAGGGGGATCAGCTGTGGGTGAAGTGGGACTGGCAGATTAAACTGGGTCAGAAATTGGAGTGGGCTTAAGGGTGTTTTTGGAAGAGCGCAATTGCACTCAGTGGGACTAGGTGTAGTGGAAAGTCTCTGGAGCTCTAGCCCATCGTTTCTCCACCCCAGGAACACATTTCCATCTTGCTTCCCACACTTTTAACAGCATGGAACATGTGGAGGGATTTCTCCCCCACCCCACTCCCGGCACAGAACATGAATCTGGCTTGTGCCATGTTTTCCCGGTCTAAATTTACTTGTCTCTGTGAGCCCAGCTGCTCAGTGGCCTGGGGAGGACTAGAAGATGGGCTGTCTGCTTTGAGACCAGGTCTGTGACCTGTTCTTGTGGGAGCTTGATGGGTGCTTCTGCCCAAAGGAGCATCCCTACATCTGGAGGGAAAGAAGAGGTGGGAGAAGAACCAGAAATGCTCCCATGTGCAGCTGGATGGCTGTTCCATGGGGAGCGGATGGGCTGCAAGCTGAGTTGCCAAAGGAAAACATGGTTTGTTTCTTTATGAAGTTATTTTTAGTGGTCTGGGTTTTTTTCAGGGTCTAGCCCTAACAAGACAAAAAATGTGGTGTGTCTCTGCAGGGCAGAAGGGGTCCGTGGCCTTTCTCACGGTGGGGTTGGTGGGACTGGCAGCATGGCCCCCAGCTAGAGCTTTCGGTGTCACTCCCCAAGGCCAGACACCAAGGAGGGGAATGGAACAGGTCCATTCCCTAAACTGGTGGGATCTGATCGAGGGAGGTGTTTCTCACTCTTGGTAGCTCTGCTGGGAAGTGATTTGCCTTCCCCAAGCAGATCCCCAGACTGATTCGAAGCGTGTGTGGGCTATGAAGGAATGAGATGGCGGTTTGTGGTGAAACGAATCTGGGCCGGCCAGGCTGGGTTACAGGCATGATTTCCACCAGGACATGAGTTCTTGGTGGGTGATGAACACGCTTTAGGATCGAGCGAACCTCTGTGCCTCACTCCCTTTGTAGCCTCGTGAAGTGTCCAGGGAGTGATCTTGACCACTCTTTGGTGTCCTCTTTCTCGCTGCGTGGGAGCGGTTTTCCGTTTCTCCTGGGAGGCTGGGCTTGCTGTACGAAAGGAGGGGGCTGTTTGGGATGTGGCAGCTCGTGGCTCCAGGGCTTGGAGGTCTCTGAGCGTCCTCTTTGGAGGCGTTTGCAATGGTGTCACCTGCCCAGGAGAGGGAGCATGGAGCTCACACTTGGGTGCTCGCCATGCCGGGAGGCAGCGGCCCAGGTATGCGGTGCCCTTAGATGTGGTCTGGGGCTCAGGCTTTTCTGGCTTGGAAGACAGCGGAGGAGCCCTGCCGCTTCCCTCTGTCTGCTCTGGCTTGTCTTCTGGACTCCAGCCCAGTTGCTGTTGTGCAGACACGAATATTTCCTTGGTGATCTTCCCTGCCGGAGTCTGCCCTGCCGAAATCAGCTCTGCCCCCTGCTTTCAGCACACGGATTTATCTGTCCCTGGGTTTTGCCCCTGGGCTTTGTCTCGCAGCTGGGCTGTGCCCTGGACATCTGATGTCTCCTTTCCCCACGCTGGGGCAGATGCTCCAGACTTTGGCTCCAGACGGGGTTTGAGATCATCTTTGGGAAGCCTCTTGCAGTTGAAACTGATACGGCTTTACCTGGAGATGGCTGTGCTTTTGATTGCGTAGATGTAGCTCACCAGATTACACGGATGAGCTTGCCTTTATTCCACCGATACCCTTAGCAGCAGCTAAATCTGTTGGCAGCTGTGTTGATCACTGTGCTGGCTCAGCATCCTTGCCCTTGTAGGACTGTCCCCCAGCCCCCCAAGGGGGATTCTGAGATCCTGAGTTGATGGTGCTGCCTGGTGTTTCTGCAGGACTTAGGGAGTGTGATGCTCTTCACTGGATAGCAAAAAAAGTTATGGAAAATTTCCTCGGTGAATTGAAGAGGTGGGTTTAGGGCTGGCTGTGTCTCTGGTGTAAGAATAGTTCCAGAAATTAGCCCTGAGGAATGGGCAGGTCCTTCACATGAAGTCAGTGCTTAGGGGGTAGTGTGGTGGAGGGGGAGGGAGGGTGCACAGGCGGATACAGGTGTCCCAAAGCAATGTGACTATCTCAGCCATAGCTCAGCTCCCATTAACAGAGTGCAGGAATTATTCTGCTGCATAAAATCATTGTCCTGGAATGATGTGGCTTGATATACACTTTTCCAATTGTCAGTGGGGGAAACTGAGGCACAGAGCAGTGTAGTAACTGAGACAGTGAAATAGTGAGTTGGATCCTCTCCTGGGTCCTCCAGCAGCGAACTGAACCCAGGAGCCCAGCTCTGCTCGGCTCCCTCCTTGTCCCCTGGGTGGTGAAGGCTCAGAAGCAGCAAAAAAAATGCTCAAAAAAACATATGGCAGGGAGGGAAAGCAGCTGGAAACTCTCTTCTTGCAGGACTGGGCTGCTGCTGAGCCTCTGCCCTCCCTGTGCTGGCCGTGAGCACACATCTCTGACCACCCATCCTCCAGTTCCCCCAGGTTGAACGTTCACGGCTCCCAAGCCCTCCCTTTCCATTCAGGTTTCATTCTGGACGGTGCCAGCTCTGTGTTTCTCCTCTCCCCCCCTGCTCGTGCAGCCTCAGCCCCACCCTTCCTTGGAAGGACGCCGGCCTGTTCAAAGCCCATTCACCTTCTGGGCCTCACACACCTTTGGAGTCACGCAGCCTTGCACAAGCCCAGCATGGTTGCTCCAGCTGGAAGGGCTTTCGTCGAAGGGCTCTGCTGGGCCCTGCCTCCAGGGGAAGCTCTCCTAAAGTGCATCTGCCGAGCTGGGAACAGCTTGTACGCCCGGGAGCTCCCGACCTTTTCCATCCCTGCCAGTTTGAGAAACCAGACTTAACAGCTGGTGGCTTTTCTGTTGCCCTGGACTGTCCTCCCCTCCTCTGCCGCTGTTCCCCTTGAGCTGACCCTGAAAATGCAGTGTTTCTTTCAGGTGGGCAGCAAACAGCAGAGCAGAGACACCCCGCATCTCAGGTCCTCCAGCACCTCTGGGGGCCTTGTCTGTTTTGGAGCTCCCAGGGAAGTCCCTTAGAGGAGAGTGTTTTTGAGCAAGGAGCACCAAGAAAGCCCCTGTGCTCTGGAAGGGCACCTCTGAAACAAGGGGGTGCGTGGAAGCCTGGTTCCTCAGGATGGATCTTGGCCCCAGGTGCACAGAAGTCCCCCCCTTGCAGAGGTGCAGGGAGAATTTAGCGAGAGGCAGCCTTGTGTGGAGGAGTACGGTGGCGGTAGCGCGGTGGCGATAACCCTGCATCTGCTGAAACGCACTTGAGCTGCTCTGTGATTCAAAGCCACGTGGGAGCTTGGTGGCAGCACAAGGGCGAGCTCCCCAAAGCTTTGGCTGCGCTGGTTTCGAGTCTGCCCATCTAGCCCTGTGTACTTCTCCCGGGGGGTGTGGGTGAAAGAACTACCTGGGAAGCAATTTCGGCTTCGTTTGGCTGCCAGAGTCCTCAGCCGAGACCTGTTGGCAACTGGGAAAGGAATTGCTGTTTCAGGTGGGCTGTGGTGAGAAATTTGGAAAAAAAAACCCCAACAATACAATGCTTTCCATGTGACACGCAATACTTTATTATAACAGCCGTAACCCTGGAGAGCAGGTGTTCTGGTTACAGAGATGCTACGGTAGTTGTCTATCCTACAGAAACGTGGAAATACTGCGACGCACTCGACGGAAATATGCCAAGAGGCTATTAACAGCTCCTGTGAACTCAAAATGTGGGAACTCAAGCGGGGTTGTGTGGCAGTGGCTGAGGCCAGAGCCCGGCCTCGTAAAGAAGAATACTGCAGGGCGCCGTCTGTGTTAGTTTGTGCAGGAGGGCCCCAGTAATGCCTCTGCTGAGGCAGGAACGTCCCCCCCGCCTTGCTCGCAGCAGGACATGGCATCTACAGAGCTGGCCCTAGTAGCTTTGGTGCGACGCAACTGGTGTGCGTCAGTCGGTGTCGGCCGGGTATGGTAAAAGCTGCTGTGCCAGTTCAATAAATACAAAGATGAGTCCTGCTCGCTGAGGTTCGTTGGATGCCAGTATCCCATTTCTAGGGCCTGGCACCACTGGGTGCGGAGTACCTTTAGGTGAGACAGGCGGAGATGCTCTCAGCTAGAGAAGTGGCTTAGGAAAATAAATGTTTTAAGGGCTTTTAGCTTTGGTGGCATGGGAAGGAACTGAAAGGCAGTAAGATCAGTTAAATACTCTGAAGTGGCCAGGGATCCCCCAGTACAGCCAGTGTGTTTGTCACCAGATGTGCAAATCCAGGTGTCACCACCAGCTCAGTTTGGAAAGCTGGATGCTGCCTTCCTCTGAAAGCCACATCAGTGAAGAGCTCTCACAGACACACACAGAGCAGAGAGAACTATTTTGTAACGCTGGTAAAATGGCTGGGCTGATGGCTTCTGTCTGCTGTGCTAAAAGCTTGTGTAATAATACTTTCCCCTCCTGCCAAGTTTTCTGTAGGTAGATCTCAAAGGTTGTGAGTGCAAAACCTCTGGGGAAACAGACCTGGAGAGGAGGATGTTGATGAGGGTATCTGAACGGGAGAGTCTCTTAAAATCCTGCGTTGGATTCTGCTTGTAATTGGTAACAGAGATGTCAACTGGGATGTTGTGAAGACAGAAGTGACAGCCTGGAGTGGAGTCTCATCCTTTGTCCCTCGGACATTGGCTTGAGTTCAGGAGAAAGTAAGTGCCTTGGCTTCATTTGGCTACAGATGCCAACAGGTCTTGTGTTCATGCTGCGGGGCTCCATTTCTCCTAGGGGCATTCTTCGGTGGGCAGGGAACTACGCTTTGGCCGGGCACCGCTGACGAAGGCGTCTGCTTCAGGTGTCGCTGAGTTGTCACTGTGGCTTCTGGAGGGCAGTGTCTTTGTGCTGCCTCCGTTTGGCTTCATCTCACCGTTGGGGCCGCCTGTTGCTCTTGCAAACAGCTTGGAGTTTCTCAAGGTGCTGGCAGAAACTGCAGGGGTGGTGGGAATGAGAGAGGGGAGGTTAGAAACGTTTCATTCACGCTCTGCTTCACCAAATTGTAGGAATAAAACCACTTACGCTGCTTTGGCCTGGAGTGGACAGTGCTGATGATTGTGGGTATCGGTTGCTCCATGCTGTGAACGCAAGGACAGAGTGTGAGGACGCGTATGAATCTCTACCATGAGAGAGAGATATAGAGGACTGGAGTTTGGCCCGTGGGAGCTGAGCTACATCAGTGGAACCAAGTGCCTGGTTGGGCCATGAGGGCTCAAGCAACAGCATCTGGGCAAAGCATCATCTAGAGAAGTGCTGGAACCCTCCAATCCAGGGAGTCTAAGGAAAACTTCAGAGCAAGAAGCAGGGCTGAGCTGTACAGGGACTGCTGGGATTTGTTCTTTTTTTGATCAAACCTTCAATAACAGACTCAGAGCTTGGGCTGTTTGCTTTCTCCCTAGGTGTCTGGGTGCATCCCTGCCCCTCTTCAGGCACAAGGAAGCCCAGCTTACCTGCTCTCCTCCCCTTCCATCAGCTTCCTGTAAGTGAGGATCTCCACATCCAGTGCCAGCTTGATGTTCATCAGCTCCTGATACTCTTTCACCAGGTGAGCCATATCCTCCTTGCTCTTCTGTAGGGCTTCTTCTAGCTTCACTAGTTTGGTTTTGGCATCCTTGAGGGCCATCTCGCCATGCTCTCCTGCTTCTTTGATATGCTCCTCTAAATACAGGCACTGGTGTTGCAGAGGGAAAAGGGCGGTGGAGGCATTAGGTGTGTTGTAGTTTCAGACGTGTACGTCAGAGTTTTGCCACCCGCCCCAGGACCCACCTGGCTCTTTTGGGACACGATGCAGGACCTCAGCTTCTGGATCTGTATGTTCAGGTCTGCGATCTCCCGTCGGCTGTCAAGGAGGTGAACCCCATAGGTGCCTGACTGGGTGCTTCCTTCATTCAGCTGCAGGGGAGATGGAAGAGAGTGGGTTATCAGCATGCTTCCTCTGCTGTAGCAAAGGAATCTGCAAGGATTCCCACTGCCCTTGAGGAGAAGCACCTAACT
Source organism: Steatornis caripensis (assembly GCA_013398225.1). Lineage (NCBI taxonomy): Eukaryota > Metazoa > Chordata > Aves > Caprimulgiformes > Steatornithidae > Steatornis > Steatornis caripensis. The sequence goes on from VZSC01018855.1 coordinate 32,709, forward strand.
GGGAAAAATAGCAGGAGTGTGGAGGGATTTAGGGCTCATTCTCATATCCCCTTCTGACTGAAGCTGTGCCAGGTGTACAGCAGTCTGTCTCTTGGGGTTAATCGCATTGTTTCTTGCTCTGTTTGGAGGAGCACCAGTGGAAAGTGATTTGCATCTTAGGTGGCCAAGCTGCCACTGGGAGATGTCCTTGCCTTTCTCCACTGATCGTGTGCAGAGCCTAGAGCAATGAAACTCCTAGTGTACACACCTGAGCGAGGAGGAGTTGATCTGGGTTAGCACCCCGTCCCTCCCTCCATTCCCAGGTGTAGTCTGTCCCTCCACATCTTGCTGATTCCTGTAGTTTCAAGGCTACTCTCTCTCTCCCTCTTCTTTCCTTGCCTCTCCCCAGTATCGATCAGATAAGGAGACAATTACCTTTCTCCTGGTGAGTGCTTCAGCCTCCTCCCAGCTCCGAAGAGCTAGGGCTTCATACTGGGCCCTCACTTCTTCCACAATTCTGCTCAAATCAAGTTTGCATGCATTGTCAATTCCCAGTACGACAGAGATGTCCTTAATTTCTGTCAGCAGCTCCTCGAGTTCCTGAACAGCAAAGAGAGAATAAATAGGAGGAAAATACCAAGTAGTCTGCAAAGCTACAAGCCAGGAGAGAGCTAAACCCTGGCAGATCTGCTGTGCTTAGCTAGGCAAAGTGTCTTTCATATGCAGTGTGGAGATGGTGAGATTTTCTAGCCTTTCAGTCTCTGAAGTTTGAAAGCTGGTATTATTTTCTCCATAAAATCCAGACTCAGGCTAGGGTGTTGGTTTGGGATGTTTGGGTACAATCTGTTAAGATTTTGACAAAATGGTCCATTCGTACTGCATCAAGAGCAGGTTAATTGAACTGATGCTCATGCATCAATATTTTATCAATATTCAGATGGTGGGCTATATGTCTTGGGCAAGAAACAGTGTGAACCGTTCTGCAGCCTGGCAGTGCTAGAAAACGTGTTTGCGAAGCCCTGCCTCAGTATCTAGAGAGGCTGTGTCTGCCATTTCTGTTGTTATAGTCTGCTTTGTGTCCAGTAAAAGAAGGGAGAAACAGGACCCTTCTCTGAACACATCCACTGCTAGCAGACCTGTTCCACTCCCCAGAGCTGCTCTCTTGGGCTGGGGAAGCTCAAGCCAGCATGGAGGAAGCAGGAACGTGCACACGCAAGCTGCAGTGTCACCGACTGGGTTGTTTGCTCTTGATAGCTGGCTCGCTCGCAGCTTTAGGAAAAGGAGCGAAACAATGGTGAACGCAAACTCCCCTCAGTGAACCTGAAAAGGACCCTTAATCCTTGCCTGTAAACTGCACTCCTGGGTGGTTTGTATCCAGGCAAGACACGACTTGATGTTGAGCAGACGATGTACGTGTTCCCTTGGCAGCTCCCCCTCCCAGCTTCAGACTGCTCCTGCGGGAGTGTCACTCTTATCAGTATCTCTGCAGTTGCTTCTGATTTACTCCAGTGTTAAAAGAGAGCAGCACAGATCTCTCCCGTCTCTAAACCTTTCATCTTGATGTTTTTGTTCTTCTCTTTTGTGCTGAGGGCTCTAATCTCTTTAGAGAAGCATTTGTATACCTTGTTTGCCTTGCCTTCCCTTAATGGGGAAACAAAGGACATCCTGACGTGGTGATTCATGAAGAACAGAAAAGTGCCCCACCACTCTTCCAAAGAGCAGGGTTATCAGTGTATTTTTTCCCACTGGTGTTTAATCCTTGAGCTTCTTTGTTAGTCTTTGAGCAGGTTAATAGCTATATGAGAAGATGCATTTTTATTGCAAATACTTGAGCATCCTCTGCTGAGGAGGGGTGAAAAGAAGAACCTGGTGGTTTATTAATGAGGGTCAAGGCTGGATTTTCTTCTGATTCATACCAGCATGCTGTGAGCAAAGCTGTCAAGCAAAGCTTTCCTCACTTGCCCTTCCACTGGGTATGTGTGCCTGAACGTTGATGTCAGTCAAATCAACAGGTACAGGTGAGAAAATGACTAACCTCAAAGCAACCTATTGAGAGGAGATGGCAGAGAGAGGTGGAGGGCAATTTCTTTGCATGAAGCATGGGTGAAAAAAAAACCAAACCCAAACCAACCCAGCCAGCAGTGTGGAGCCTGGAAGAGATCGTGATCGTCACAGCAGGATCTGATCTCCAGCTACCTTTGTGAATTGCCTGGCACCAGAATAATCTTATAATTTTAGAGAAAGTAAGGTTTCGTGGCTAGTTGCAGGCAGAGTATGTGCGGGCTCTTCTGCCTCTCCGAGCCTCAGTTTCCCAGAAAGGAATGTTAACATTCCTCTGTCAAGCATTTTAATTGTTTGTATTGGTAGATTTCAGACAAATCATTAGTATTCCCAAAACACTGCTGAGCCTGCTTGGTAACATTTTACAGGCTCTGAGTAAGTGGCTGTAATCGCTTCACCCTGTTTGAGTAGGTACAGGCACGCTGCAGCCTTTGGGTTTGTCTGAAGGGCTGCAGGCTCGTTATCCTTCTGCCCTTGGTGAAACCATCCCTGACTGCGCACGTCTCATTTAAGTGGAAATGGAGTATGTTGGGTTGTGTTAAAGAGCAACCGGCCCCTCACGCAGCTTCACCAGGGCTTGTCCTGTTTTGTAGTGAGCTCTTCTTCTGAATCTCGATAGAATGGCTCACTCATGACCTGGGGCGCTTGGTCCCAAGACAAATGCTGTCAGTGGGGTTAGGAGCTGAGCTCAAAAACAGCCAGCTTGGGAGTTAGATGGAGGTTCCTGACTGGAGCAGCCTCCTTGCAGTAGCTGTGGGGCAGAAGGAACATCCTGATCAAATGGAAAATGGAGCTGGTTTAGTTAAGGAAATGGGATTAGCAGCTCATGAGACCCTACCTTAAGCCATCTAATAGTTGTCTGCCACACCATGCAACTCCCCTGGACAAGCTCTCGTTTTGGTGTAAATCCAGAACAATGCCCTCTCTGTAGTGGAACTGTGCACAAAAATGCCTTTTTTTTTTTTTTTTTTTT
>VZSC01018855.1:42691-77570 GCA_013398225.1 Steatornis caripensis
CCGTGCTGGGATTTTCTGTCAAGAGGTTTTCTGGGTAAAAGTCTGACTTTTTGGCCAAAGCAGAAATTTGCATTCAATGTTGTGGGGTGAAGGGGGAATGGCAGGGATGTTTGTTAGTACCCAGCAGCCTAGATCCATCATACGGTTTGGGGAGAAAGTTCTGGTTGATGAAAATAGTGTGGAGAATAAATATTTCTGGTTTAGTGGCTGTCATTCCTGACAATGCTGTTCCCCAGAGCTGTTCTCTGGCCTGAGGCAGTTCTCAGGTGCCCTGCACTCTTTGGTATTTCACTTTTTATGGGTTTCCTTTCCTCTCTAGTTAATCAGGAAGATGCTAGGATGCTAACTTCTCAAATGCACAGGTCTGTGCACACCAAAATAGGAATTCCTTCCTGGAAATAACAGGCTGCCTCTGTTAAATCAATCCCATGCCACTCTGTGCACACAGCTGCACCGATACCTTTGAAACACATTCCCCTTCGCAATATCCAGCTAGGCTAGACACCTACTTGCTTCGAAAGTTATCCATGGTGCTCAGGACCTTTGTCAGCTCCGACTCGAGGTTTTCCTGCTCGTAGTTGAGCGCTTTCATCTCTTGATTCATTTTGCTCATGTACTGATCGTAGACGGCCTTGATGTCCGACTCGGAGTGGGAATTGTCTTGTTCCTTCAGGAAGTTCCACCTTGTCGTCAGGATCTTGTTCTGTTGCTCCAAGCACTGGACCTGTGGAAGAGGTTTCAGAAACATTAGTAACACCAATGGCCAAAAGCAAAGCTGGCTGCTCCTGGCAGGGCAGGAAACATTGACCTGGAGACCTTCAGAGCAGTGAGAAGCTGCTGAAATCAGCAGAGCTCTCCAGGTAAGAACGAGAAATCCCCTGAAGATCAGGCTTGAGGATGGAGGGTTATAGGGACTTCTACAAGTTTTGCACATTGCCTACCTATTAGTTTATTGATAGAACATGTTCGCATCAAAACGAATGAGCATCTCTTATTAAGTCACTGAAAAATAAGAACTGTTCAATGCTGGTCCCCTTCGCCTGCGAACATAGTGGGTGAAGTAAAGGCTGAAAATCCACCACATGCCATGCGCAGATGTCCAGGGTGAATGAGAGTGTGATTTACTACCTTGGAGTGTCACAAACAAAGGTAACTCCTCTCAGATCTGTAGGATTATACCATGGTGAAGTTTGAGCTATGAATCAGAGTCCTGGTTTGTATTGCAAAGCAATGTAGACAAGGCCTATGGGAACTCTGGAGAACAAGCAAAATAATTACAGACTCCACGTGAGGTCTGTGTGTGTATGTGTGCACCTGTCTGCTTGAGAGAGGATCCACTGCGTTCTCATCCACCCACCGTTCGATGAATCTGCCGCTCTACTTTCCTCATATTCACAATCTTAACAGTAATGCTCAGTGTTTAACAGTTTTCATCCTCAAAGCTCTTGGCTAACTTCAATTAATTATCTAATTGCTGTCTCTCTCTTGCTGCTCTATGAACAGAACCGAACTCCTTCAGTCACGTTCTGGCTGGTGATTTGTGAGTTGCCTCCAACAGTGTCCTCCGCTCTGTCACGGAGATGATTCAACGCTGATGCTATGCGCTGTGTGGTACGAGCAGTGGGGCGCAGATGCTATCAGGCCTTGACCTTCTTGGTCTTCAGCCTTGCCTTTCAGCATCTTTCTGTGGCCCCAAGCAGATTCAGTGCATTGAAGAAGTAGAGTTCCCAGCTGCTGAGCGCTGCACAGATGCGCATGGTGAAAGACAGCATCTTTTGGGGAAAGAACTCTACACCGAGAGAAGCGGGAACAGGGAGCAGCCAAACAAAGGAAAAACACTCCAATGCTCGCAGTCAGTTTGCAGCAGAAGGGTGCAAGTGTTGGGATCTTCCAGGTCTCGCTGTTAGAGACCTAATCCTTTCTTCCTGATATCTTAACACGTAGACGTCCCATCAGTAGTCCAGTCTGCCAACAGTCTGCTTTGTCCTGGCATAAAACCAGAGTGGCGCACTGTGCATGTGTGTGTACTTGAGGCTGAGAACCAGAGGATGATGCTGCAGCGGAGCCAGAAAGAGGCATTGCAGGTGGCACAAGCGAGTGGCCTCTGGGGCTACCAGGAGCCAACGGGGCCATTCGCTCACTCCATCTGAGAGATCTCAGGGATTGTGGTAGAGCATCCCTCAGTGGGGCTGGTGTCAGTCTGTGGGACTGGCCGTAGGGTACAGCATCTCATTTTAAGGCAGCTTCCCCATTTGCTGCTGGGATGGCAAATGACTGAATGTGTTGGCTGTTGTTCCAAGTTCATCGTTGACCCTCAAATCGAGTCTCAGGAGCAAGGTCAGGAACTAATCCTTAACAGTTCTTTTTCTCCCTCCCCCAAACTCTTCAGTTTTTCCTGTTCCCAAACCATACTCATTCACTGGGCTGAACTGCTTACATCTTGGCTTCTTGTACAGCATCCCTGCTAAGGCAGAGATTCTTCCTTGCAAAACCTTTTAACATGAGCTTTGCAGCAGAAGAATCGCCCAGCTCTGGGCTCACATCCTGGAAAATCATGCCTGAACACAGAAGTAGTGACCAAAACTTGGGCCTCAGAGGCCTCTGCATCTGCTGCTCAGGGTAAAGGTAGGACTTCAGACAGGGGCTCCATCGCTCGGCTGTTCTCTGTCTTCCGCCTGGACATACCTGGCTGGAAAATAAATACTAGCAGATCTGAAACAGCCCGCTGGAAAACCATCAGCAGCAACTCCTAAAGGTAGTGTGGTCAATTATCTGAGGAATTAGCCACTGAGGCTTGAGACCATCTGAATTCCTGATTAAAAAGACAAGTTCTCTTTGACAAGGAAGTGTCATTACTTTCCTCTGGAATGAGGGCCCGAGGCAGATGGCTGAAGTTTGCCACTTGATGTACCACTTGAAGCTACAGCCTTCAAAGCTAAATGCAGGAACTGCTAGCACTAAAGTCAAAGCCACCCAGCTAAGGTGGGGTGTTTGTATCTTCTGTCCATCAGGCCCTGTAATGCACACTTATCAGCAGGCCACCAGATTGGGTTTGTCAGGAAACCCGGAGGCTCTCCCACTTCTTCCGTCCTTGTTTGCAGAGAACAGGCTAGTGCGGTGGTCTGGCTCACGTACGTATTGTCACTGCGTGGTGTTTTCCCATCTCCCCTACCCCATGCCTTCTGCTGAGGTCTGGTTTCTGAGCAGGGCTAACATCCACACAAACCCCGACCTCTTGATCTGGATAGCCAGAGGACCATCCTGCAGCACATGCAACACAACCCACCTGGGTGATTTCTGAACCAGGAGTTCTCCGAATTCACTTTGCCAAGATCTTGGAAAAGCACAGACATGGAGGCTGCTGTGCCCCTCCATCCAGGGGCAGCACCCTGGTGCCGCCGCGCGCCTGTTTGCACACGTAGCTGTGGTTGGTTCGCAGCTATTCGGTTTGGGTAGATGCTGTGGGAGATGGTTCGCCCGCCCTTCTGCTTCCCAGTGTGAATTCAGGTCCTCTTAGAGGTAGAGTTAAAACAAAAACCCAAACCAAAACAAAAAAAAAAATCCCAAGCCATANGCGCGTCTGTTTGCACACGTAGCTGTGGTTGGTTCGCAGCTATTCGGTTTGGGTAGATGCTGTGGGAGATGGTTCGCCCGCCCTTCTGCTTCCCAGTGTGAATTCAGGTCCTCTTAGAGGTAGAGTTAAAACAAAAAACCAAACCAAAACAAAAAAAAAAATCCCAAGCCATAGCAGCTTGGCATTGAGCGCCTCTATTGTAGACTGCAGTGAAGCAATCCTCCTAGGAGATTACCATCTGTTTACAGAGCACCAGGGCTTTGCAGAAACCTGCCTCGGCTAGATGAGTTGTTTTCCTTTGAGAAAACCTTCTGCCTTCTCGTGGATCTTAGGAGATGAAAGCGACGCTTTTTTGGCTGAGCACGAAACCCCTTGCAATGAAAACCACAGAGGAGGAAGGTGGGTGGGGGTCCCCCTTGCCCACCACATTGCTATGGAGGTGACTTCCCAGCTCTCTTGAGCAGTCGGAGAAGAATTGGAGCTGTCACCTTAATCAGCGTCACCACCCGTGGCTGTTTGACCGCTGTGGGAGCCAGGGCCTGCTCTGTCCGGCACCGTGCCTCCGTGGCCCTGCCTTTGCTGCTCAGACAGGGCTGGGTCCCCGAGGGCAGAGCTGCCTGACCTCCCCAGGGACCCATGGGGTCACGGGTGCAGAAAAGGAGATGCGCGGGCTGCCTGATGCTGCTGACCACAGATGCGGCCCGGCTTCACCTAGAGGTGATGCTCGCCCTTGTTAAAACAGATAGCACTGAAGGAATAACTAATTGGGTAATTAGCCTAATATTCAGAGCCTGGCAATGGTTAGCTGAAGGCCTTCATAAGGCTTCTGAGAGACTGGTTAGTGTCTGCTTCCCCTCCGCCATCCTCATCCCCGTGCTGCACCGTGGTCCTCAGTAGCTCACCTTACCTTCTCAATTAGGGTCACAAACTGGTTGTTCAGCAACTTGATGTCCTCTTTCTCCTGCTCCCGCATGGCTTGGAAGTCAGGGTCGATATCGAGGTGTATGGGGCTCAGGATTCTCCCGTCGATGGAGAAGGAGGGGTAAGAGGAGCATCGGTATCCACCATCTCCGTGGAGGCTGAGAGCGCCATAGCCATTGCTGGCCACCCCGTTGGGACTGCAGCGGCCCAGACGATCCGGGGACGTGCTGGCTGCTTTTCCTCTGCTCATCTTCCCTGACACCTCCCAAGAGGAGAGGGAGCCACTGGTGAAGGCTTTGCAAGGGTTAGTCATGCTCAGCTTGTGCCTCTGCAGCTCGAGGGGAGGGGAAGGGAGGGAAAAGGGGAGAAAAAAAAAGAGATGAAGTTTTCTTGCTGCTGCTGCCTCAAAGGGAAGGAGAGTAGTGGCACGTTGAGGAGTTTGGTCGGCTTAATTCCTGTCTCCTCAGCTCGTGGGTTGGCTAATGAATTACAAGCACCTGTTCTCCTATGTTCATTAAACGGAGGAGGGTGTAACCGTTGATGTAATCCAGATCAACCTGTTGGCTTTTTTTTTCCTTCCCTCCTCTCTCTGTACCCTCCTTTCTTCAGGAGCTTGTTTGTGTGGTAAGGGCACAGGCACTCGCAGCAAAAACAAATCACTCCCAGGTAATTCGCTGGGCCCCAAGCGGCTGCTTTCCGCATCCTTAAATGGTGAAGAAAGCAGTCAAAGGTGCTGGGCTGCAGCAGGCTCGGGGAGGATGACTCTGAGCTGCCGCGCTAGTGCTTGGCGCTTGGAGCCTGGGTTCAGCCCATGGCTGGTTTCCAGCCAAAATCTGCAGGAAGGAATTGGGAGATTTTTTTTTAAAATTTTTTTTTTTTTTTGTGGGGAGTGTTTAAAATCGGAACGAGTGAGTCTGGCTTGGCTACGGGTAGGAGTTTGGAAATGCATCTCAAGCTTGTTGTGATTAGAGGTGCTCCTCGTCTTCCTTTGACCACGTGGGGACATCGTGAAAGCTTCTGGTGCTCTGAGTGTTTTAGGGATGATAGGTCTGGTTTTGAGACCCTTGGGTGCGAGGACCAAGAGTCCCGAGGTTATTCAGTTATCTGGTCTGGCAGTGACAGCGATCTTCTAAACCTCAAGGCACCAGATAGGATCTCAAAAGTGCCCAAGCCCATCTTTGATGGCCGTGCTCCCGCTCCTTGAAAGCCCTTTAAAAGCTGGCACTGGAGACACCAAAAACCCACTGTGTTTAATGAATTCTGGGCTGCTAAGGTGGCACGCCCTTAAATACCTGTTTGGACCTAGGCATAAATTGGTGTTGGACATGGCTTTCTTGAAAGCGTTCTCCTGCTTTAACTCAGTTTCTCACGTGAAGAAGCGGGACAGCAGAGCACCTGCTTCCGCCTCTTTTTGTCTGTTGCGTTGCAGCGTTCTCAGGAAAGGGAATGCTCTTCTCTGCCCAAAACCGAGACTTTCCATTTTGTGGGAAAGCTGCCGTTTTACAGTCTGGTTCTGCCCCATGTTGGAAGACTAGCTGGGAATTTCCCTGCCGAGTGAAGTGAAAGAAAGCTTGGATCAGTCACAGACCTGCTTCAACAAGAAACGTGTCTGATGATGGAGTGGTTTCTATCTTAAGAAGGACTTCAGAAGGAAGGTGGCCCATTCTAGTAGGGTTAACCGTTTCTCCAAGCGTAGTTTCAGTGTTTGGCCAAGAACAGTGTGCTTTCACGCGGCGTGCCCATCTTACCAAAACACCCTTTCCAGGCAAAGTGTTTCCCCTGATGACCCATTTGAATACCAAGTCCCTCACTCAACGGATCCTTGTCAGGACTTTCCAGTTTAATCCTGCCCATTTATGTTAAGGATTAAACCAGAATTTATAGCTGGGAGATGACAAAGCTCGTGGCTCTTGCAAGGTGAGGTGAGATTATCTGTCTCATCGTGGGCTGCTCGTTTGTGGTTGCAGGCACATCAGTGTTCCTGATTAGCATCAGGTCATGGGGTCACCTGGCAGGTTCTTTGCTTCATCGGGTACTGAGGGCAGTTGTGATGGCTCCCTAGGAATGATCCCTCTGAGGGAAGGAGATAGAGGTGAAATTAGGCTAGTTCAGTTTAATAGCGGCTGCGAGCAGGGTTCCGCACAGAGCTCGGCGGGATGTTGCACGATTATGTTTTGCAAGATCCCGGGAAGCGCTGCTGCAGCGAAAGCACTGCTGGCCATCGCGTTGGCAGCCACGTCTGCCTGCACATCAGTCCCTACTCCTTTCTCCTCTAACTATCAATTCTTTCTCGCCCTCACCTCGGTTGTTTTTTTTGCCCTTGAAGTCACATTTTGGACACTGGATCAGCCTGGGAGGATATCCAGGTTGGCTGAAACGGCATCTCCCGGTGCAGAGTGGCACAGAACACTCTCCATGTGATCTGATCTAGTCGTGCGGCGTTGCTTGGTGCCTTCTGAGTCCTGGTTCCTCTATAGCGTCGTGTACTATGGCAAACACCCTTTCTCTTAGGTTGTGGAGGGGGGTGCGAATCATTCCACCACAGAAACATGCAGAAGGGTGATGGCTTGGGTTTAAAGCTGCCCTTAATGCTTGGGAAAGGCAGGGTGCCTTTTTCCATTGGGAGCATCGGGGCCGCCCTACTCTTGAGACAAGCAAGGCTTTTCAAAGCCCTACCCCCTTCCAGAAGGGTGGGTGTGATTTGCAATAACCCTCCAAGGAAAGCGTTCGCAAGTGGTCGTCTCTGCTGGCAGGTGACACGAGGATGTGTGGGAAGAGCTTGCAGAGAGCGGATTAACCTGCTTTCTAACCTCTGCTTTCTGGGTCCGAGGCTGAAGCTCCTGTTGTCCCACTGGCTAGCTAGAGGCGAGGTAGGGGTCCAGGCTTGCCTGTTAAGGGAAGACACGCGTGGTGCTGCATCCTAGGGGGACGCTAATTTCAGTCTGGCCAGGGCATTGCTCCGTGGCAGCGCCCAACAGCCTGGTGCTGAAATGATACCGCTCTTTGGTGGCGTAGGTGCGCTCAGCAGTGCAGCAACCCGTCACCCCGCGTTGTCCTTTCAAGGATGGAGAAGGGAGGGCTGCTTTACACAGTGGCAGCCGAAGCCTGGCTGCATGTTTCTCTCCATTGCTGGCTTCCCTGCCCTATGGGAGAGGCAGTGCTGAGTCAGGGTGTTTCTTCCCTTGCTGCTGATGTTCTCGATGCTCCTCCTTGACCAGGTATTTGGTTCAATTTGGAATGGGCTGGTCTCCAAAATCGGGCTCTAAGATTTGGCGCCAGCCTTCTCAGCTACGCAGCAAAAGAAGCTAGAAAAGGACGGGGACAAGAAGAAGGTGATTAAAAGGCAGAGAAGGCTCTGGAGGATGCGACAAAGGGGCCGGTCACCTCCAGCCAAACTGCTGTTCCCTGCTCCCGTGCTGTTGCCGCCTGTGTCCTTGCAGCCTGGCCTAGCTTGTCTCCTGATCCATTTGGGTGGAGTTGTCCCCATCCAAAGATGCTGAGTATTCCCAGGATCTCCCGTTCTGGATATGACTGGAGCAAGGCAACGCGTTGCTTTGAGTTTGCGGTGTGGTTGGTAGGTAGGTTGAGGTTTGGGGGTGGGCACAGGGTGCCTAGGGGTGCTTAAACCTTTGCAGACAATCCTAGAGAGTCTCATCACCCTTCGCTTGGTACATGGAGATTTATCCTGGCCATCTGCAGTATCACCTTTTAGGGTTATTGGCTCAATACATACACACATAGTAGAATAATTTATTTATCAAGGTTCTGTAAGTAATTGCTGTTTATTAAGTGTGGGTACTGTATGAAGCATAAACAACGAATCAGCGTTTGCCCCAAGGAAGCCGAATGATGAAGGTTAAGCAAGACAGGGACAGGGTTGAGGGATGCAGGGAGCCGCGGAGGTAATGAGTGGGTCAGCAGGACTTATTTAAGCCTCATCAGGCACGCGAGGAGCGTCTGGAGAGGGAACCGTGCGTGTTAAGCCAAATGACGCATCGCAGGGGAATGGCTGATATGGTGGCCACAGGTAGGACCAGGCAGAGCAGCTGCAGTTCCTGGTTGCAGAGAGCCAGGTTCAGTCCACCAAGTTTGCTTCAGGTTTAAAAAAAAAAAATAAATAAAGAGGAGGGCCTGTTTTGTTAAATGCTTGTTCTGCTTTTGTTAAATTTGGCTGCTGACCCTCATCCTGTGACAGGAGAGGCATTTACCCGCCCTGTGGCGTAGACTGGAGGTAGGTGGATGATACGGAGTCACAGGCCAGCAACGCTGCGCGAAGCTGGCTTTGTGGTGAGGGCCTTTGATTGCCGAGACGCTCGAGTTCAGCTCTCTTTCTCAGCCCATGTGTGCAGCGCCCGGCGGAGCAGGGCAGGTGCTGGGCTGGGCTGGAGGCATGCCTGCACCAGTGCTGCGGTAGGACAGCCAGCGACATGCCAGTGACCACAGGGCTGCATGCTGATTCGAGCACGCGTGTGGTTTGCTGTGTTCTCCTTGTCTGACCCTTCCCAACCCTGGGGGACAGTCGATGGGCGCTGAGGGAAGCGCTGTAGCCGCCCTGCCCATGCTGGGATCGGGGCATTGTGGCTGGGGACTGGAGAATTTGACCCCAGACTCGGGGTCTTTGTGGACGCTGGTTTGGGGGATGGTTGGGGACAGCTCTGCAGCCTTCCCTGACGCCACTCCGTCCCTGCTCCTTCCTTCTCTCTCACTTATTCCTTCTCCCCATGCACATCCACCCTTCTAGCGTCACATTTTCATTCTCACCTCTTTCTTTCGTTCCTTCATGTGCCTGTCCAGAGCCATCCACATCCCCTTCCTCCTGCCAGCGCCCTTCCCTCCTCCCTTGTTTTTGCTTTCTGGGTGAAACGGTGAGTAGCTAAAACCCTGCTGTCTAAATCGCTTCCCCCAAAATAGACATCACTTGCAAAGAATTTATAGAAGGGTTTGGAAGGCAGGATGGGACGTGCCCACATCTGCCTCACGCTCAGGACCGTGTCCAACCCATCTGCTGCGCTTTTGCTCATGTAGTTTCCAGGAAATTTCAGGTATCGGAAAAAAAATAAGTAGGGCTAATTAAGAGGCGGTGACATCACTTCTTTCTGCTGGGGCGCTGCAGGCTCTTCCCTTCCCACCGCACAGAGGCTGGGTGATGCCATCCGTGCCTGGGGCTCGGGAAGCAGCTGCTGCTGGGTGCTAGGTCTCCCCCAGGCAGCCGCATCGTATCGTCTCCCGAGTAAAGGGACTCTGCTTCATCTTAGACACCGCTGCTTGATTTGAGAAAATTGTTGAAAATTGTTGAGAAAAAAAGTTGAAGGCTGTCCCAAAGTCTCTGGATCTCCGCATGTTCTCAGCTGTCCGTCATCCCCCATGACCACTCTTTGAGCCCCCTCTTTTGAGCTATGCTGGGAGCCTGAAGGCCGCCAGTTCCCTTTCTAATAACTTGTCCTGTTACTTTGGCAAATGGCTTCGCATTTCCCAACGTCCCTGTTTATAAAAAGAGCATGAGACACACAATGTGAGGATTTACTGCTTAATGTTTCTCAATCCACACTTGAGCAAATGACTTCATTCCTTTTAGACGGCACCCGGTATCCGCCACTCTGATTACAATCTGGCTCTGTGCTCTTGTGTCACTTTTAATTAGGCATTTTGTTTCTGCATTGTGTGTCATTCTCACACGGTTTGGAGCATAAATAACGATGTATTGTGTTTCGGTGGGTACTGCGAACCTTTAGCTCTTAGTGAGGTCGCATGGGTATTTGCGAGGCCACCTACCTGTTTTGCATCGTGCGGGTTCTGACGCTGAAATACACTGGGATCTTTTTCAGGGGGGAAAAAAAGACCTAAGACATCAAAGTGATAGTTAGATGGTGGACGTTTGCACTGGAAATTGCAGAAACAGATCATTTTGCCCCAAAGGGGGGGTTGGTGGCTGATCAGAGCAATCCCAGGCTGCAGCGGCTTCTCTCCTAAAATCGGTGGAGTGGAAGTGAGCCCAGAAACTTACGGGATGGCCCATGGGGCGAGATGTCCTTTGGGTGTATTCTTTCTCTTTGAGGACAGGGATTTGGGCTCTCGCTGCGTTTGTCATCAGGTGGGAGCCGCAAGCTGGGAGCAGGGGCATGGTGCGGGTGGGCATGTGGGAGAAGGGGATGGTGTCAATGCTTGATGCGGCAGCTGTGCTAGGACAAACTGAGGGACAATTCGCTGTGGGATCCCACAAAGGTCAGCGTGGGAGCTCCTTGTGCTGGAGAACCAGTGCCTCTACGCCCCTCACACGCAGCTGCCTTGTGTTTGTGCTTTTCAGAGGCCGCATGCCCAAATCATCAGGCAAAAGGTCTGAGTTTATTTTTTTTCCCTGACCACTTAGGTCAATTGGATCTCGGTCTCCCACGTTTCGCCTTGTGCCACCAATACCTTTCTGGAATAAGTGCAAAGCGGGCGTTTGGCCATGCCTACACCTCACCACAGCATTCCTGGGGCGGGTTGTCATGCTGTGTACTTCCCAAATGATGCAACCCAGCCCCTCCGCAGCATGGGCAGAGAGGTGCAGGGCATGGCCCGCTCTGCTCCTGGTCAGTGCTTGAATTACGGCAAAGGGGCAGTTGCTGTGTGCATGGTTTTGGTGCTGGGTTACCCCCCGAGGCCAGTTAACTTCTGGAGCCTCCTCTTAGCAGTGCAGCCTGCGGTCGGGAGCCGCTTGCCGTCCCGACATGTCTGCAAGGGAAACGTTGGCACCAAATGGTGTGCCCTGTAGCGTAGCTCAACAGGTTCGCAGGCTGCGCGCAGCGCCGGCACGGGCCCAAGTCAGCACCTTGAGGCAGAGGGAGGAATCGCCCGCTCGCTTCGCTCTGTCTCGGCTTTGCAAGGGCGGTTATGACGTGCTGTGGCCAGGCTGCGTGTGCCCATGCGATGGCCCCATGCAGCCTCACGTGTGCACGTGTGTCAGGGCCATGCCGGCACTGAGCCCAGGAGTGAGTCTGTAATCCCTCATAAATCTGGTACCAGATCTGATTCATCTTGATTTTTAACTCCCGAGGTCAAATTCTGCGTGACTGATTCATGCCTGGTGCACACTTGCTGAACGTGGTAAGCTGGAAGCTCAGTCCTGCCTTGAAGGGCCCTTACATCATTTTTCATACCAGGTAAAGCTCTTCCCGTGCACCAAGGAGCTATGCGGTACGCGGGCAGGAAGCATCCTCAGCATCGTGGAGAGCTGTTCTCACTCTTGGCGCTGTTTTTCCTCTTCTCCGTTTCCTGCCAAGCCTCTCTCTGCTGGCGGGCGTAGGGAGGAGGTGGTTGGGTGCTGGGGCTGGAGGAGGTTTCTCCGAGCAGCAGGCATGGCCATGGGTAGCCCCAGCTCCATGCCGTGCTGGACCTGATCTTCCGTCCCCCACCCAGGCCTGGAAAGAGTCATTCATGTCATAGGCAATGTGGGCAGGTGCGAGATAATTATGGTTATAATTATTATTGTCATCATTGAATGTATTGGCTACGATGGTGCCTGACAGACCTGCCACACCCTCTGCTGCCATCAGCACCCAGGGCTTGGCTTCCCATCGGGTCCAAGGCTGCAATCTTGCCCTTTGCTCATACTGTAAAACCCGATACCAAGTCCCAAGCCGGGAGAAGACAAGAGGAGAGGGAGGGGTTGCGCCTTCCTTTTGGCTTTCATTTGGAAGCGGCCGACTCTGTCACATTCAGGTTAAAAGCTGGGTGGTGGAGCAGTGTGTCTTGCTGGCTGAGGCATAAATGCTGAGATAAAGTACCTGGCTGGTGCGGCAGCAGACGGGTGGGAAATACTGAAGCCCAGATCTTGGGAGTGCGATTCTCCTTGTTTCTGTATTTCCCGTGTTTGCAACTGTAGGAAGGAGCCCTTGGCTGCCTGGGAGCTGAACTGGCCCCTCTGGAGGCAGAGATAACCATCTCAGCTTGGTGATTATAGCCGCAATAAAATACTCGTAACAAATTAATTGTTTGAAAATTTTTTGCCCTTTCTTCTTACAGTGGGAGGAGGTCCTACACCCCTTTACTTTACCCCCTCTGCCTTTGCTCTTCTGCTTCTCTGCCTTCCACAGAACTGTTCGTGTGTTCACAGGCCAAGCTGGTTTGGGTAGATCCTGCAGGCTCCCTTTTTTACAAGTTGAACGCGTTAAATTCCTGCAGTTCCACGTGGAAAACATCCCTGCTGTGGACATCCCTGGTGCTTGTCCGGGAAGAAATCATCTCTGCAAACCCTGGCTGGTACAGACCACCCGCTGTAGCAGCAGGACAGTTTACACTGAATCTGATGGAGTTTTTGGAATCCAACGGCCTGAAGATTCGAATGAATATTCACAGCCCCGTGTTTGGTAACGTGCCGCCCCGTGTGTAGGGAGTGGAGGGAGGTGATGCGGGTTTTACTCCTGCCTCTCCCACGTAATTCCTGCCTGCAGGACGGTTTATCTCTAAAACACCACATACAGTTCTCTGTTTTTCTTTGTTGTTTTTCTTCCTTAGGAGCATTTATTGGGCAACAGATCTGTTTGGACAGCTTTGATTTTGCAAAAGGTCTTGGAATTCGTAACTGGGGCCGGAGGCTGTGGAGCAGCTTCGTTGCTGTGTAGTCATCCGGTTGACTACACGGTTGACACCAAAGATGGTTATTTGCGTTGTGGTAGCTGTTAAGAAACCCAGTCGTTGTCCACAATTATGTTGCGCCAAGGGCTGTGCAGACACCGGTGAATTAGGATGGCTGCCGTGCTTAGTATTTTGGGGGAAGTAAAACCTTAATCCTTCCTGGACTTGGAGATGGAGGATTGGTTGGTGTAAAGCATCGTCATGCGGTTGACTCAGCCCAGGCTGCGTCAGATGAAGCAGAATTTTGATAAGAGCATTTCTTGTTGATGACTGTGCTAGATCGTTTCTCTCCTTCCTTGCTCTGTTCACTGCGCGGTGTTATCTTTTAACCTTGGCATGAATGAGGCCCACAAACTCCTGTGATAATGCTGAGCGCTGTCGCAGTAGTTTTATTTCAGCCCCTGTAAACCGATGGTATTCCCTTGACTGCAGTGAAATGAGCTCATGGTTCCCGTCTGCTCTGAATGGGGCACATTAGTTTGCAATTGAGTTAATTAAAGCTGCAACATGGGAAGATCTTCTCTTGCAACGGGCAATCTCATTGCCGCAGGCTGTAGCCAGCAGTGATGAGTTTAACCGAGGAGCGGACGAATAATGGGGAGAGAGGACCATCAGCAGCGGTTAAACGTGCCGATCAAGGTGCAGCCTCCAACTTGGGGAGGGTTAAACAGCTGATGGCTGGAGAAATATGGCCAGAGGAAGGCTCGCTTTATGATTGCCCTGCATTTTGGGGCTGGCCAGCGTGTGTTACTGGCCCGAGATAGATGGACTCTGATCTGACTCAGCTTGCCTGCTCTGTGCTGCGTGAGTATCCACAGAGGTTAGATCAGATCGGCTGTCAGGAACTCGAACAGACCAACAGATTCAATAGGCAGGACTTAAGTCGCGTGTCATTTTGTGGGGACAGATCACGGACTTTTCCATTCTCTTCTGAGACGTGCCGTTTCCAGAAAAACTGAACGGAGCGTTACCAGGGCTGGCAATTTCACCTCTGCTCTGAGAATTGTAGTGTTTTAATTTGTTTGTTTGTTTGTTTTTCCTGAAGGCTTTAGCTGTGGGAGTGACTCTCAACTTTCATGTAAAAATTATCCATGTAATTACGATTATACATAATTATAACTATATTTATAGTTATTCCTTCATGATTTCTTGTAATCATAAGATCTTGTAATTTGGGGGAGAGGGGAAAGAAAACAGCTTTCAGTGCATGTAAAATAAACTGGAGAGAGGGAAAGTCCATAGCTTGAATGCTTCTGCCATGTGTCAGGCACAGAGAGTTTTTCGGAGGAGCTGGTGCCCCGCCACGCGCTGTGTCCCGGGGAAGGATCCCTGCAGCCCATCTGCACGGGCTGGGTTTGCTTCTTCGTCCAGGAGGTCATGGCGATGTGCAGAGGTTCCCATTGCCGCAGTGTGGGGTGTGAACGCTCCTTCTGCAAACAGGACAGGAGGCACCTGGGGCTCGATCCGTGGGGCAGGGGAGCTACATCGCTGTGCTGAGCAGCTGGAGAATGCTGGAGAGGGGAAGATTCTGATGGCAGCGACTCTTTCGGGGGTCCGGCTTGTTCCTGGAGGTGCTGGCGAGTGGTTTTGTGCTGCTATCTAAACACCTTGGGATTTAGACAGATGCTGTCTTTGGGTTTCAGCTAACAGGACAAGCGTGGCCAATTCCGCTCGGAAGGAGGTGTTTGTCGGCGGTGGATTACGCGGCCAGCAGCAGGCAGCTTCCCAGGAGCGGCCAGGCAGCAAGGAGCCAAGCCGAGGGCTTCCCAGCCTCAGCAGAGCGGGCAGAGGGAGGAGGAAAGGTGAGGCGCAGCTCCTGGAGGGACAGGAGCTTGCTGAAAGCCTTGTTGTTAACACGGGGCCGGCTCTGGTCTACAGCAGCTGGCTCTGCCACCCCAGGCAGGCTGCCTCCAGCTTTTCCTGCTGGTCCCGATATGCCCCCTTTAATACTAAAGCTGCTCTGCCTTGTTGCGAAAAGGAAGAGGTGTAGCTGGAAGACACAGTGCAGTTTAGGTGAGACCCATCATATCAGCCTCTAGCGCTAAGTGTGACCTGAGGCTGTTACAGCTGCAAGGCTGAAAGAGTGGAGAGCAAAATGCGGTTTCCGGGTGTAAAACTGCGTGAAGTTGCAGCACGAACAATACCGATGCACGTGCCAAGGGCGCTGGAGCAGAGAGAGGCCACAGAAGTGATTTCAAGTCCTCAGAAATGTGACTTGTTTGTGAAAGATGTGAGGGTTTCAGCCCATTCAGCATATCCGATGTAAGACTAAGAGGGTGGTGACTTAACATCCATAGGGGAATCGTACGAGGTTCAAGGGAGGTTTAAATTAAAGGAAAGGCCCTGAGTTATAGCAGGAGGGTTCCTGTTGCGAGGCAGCGAACTGCGCCGAGCGACCAACCTTTGGAACGAATGAATCCTTCAAATCAGCCAGCTGTCGCCTGTCTGGAAAAGCCACTTTCCTGTCGTTGAGATACTAGGCTGAAGAGCTGCATCACTGTATTGAGCTTGACAGCCTGAGTGGCACAGGAGGTAGGACTAAACAAATCAATAAAACTTCATGATAGATAGCCACCTCCTCCTAATGTGGCTCGTTTGTGCGTAAGATTGTTGACATACGGTGCCTGCTTCTGGGACAGTAAAAGAACAAGTTTCCCTCTGGAGCCGTCTCTCTCTGTTCCCAGGAACTGTTGATGAGCTGGAAATTTTTATTAACGAGGCTACTTAGATCCTGAAGGGGGGAGCCGTGATAGCAGTGTGGGGGGAGTCTTCAGCGTGGCACTTTTGTGGCTGCAGGCGGTGGTGCAAGTGCCGCTGTGTTGGCCTTGCTTTTGGGTATCGTTAGCAAGAATAACAGCTTGACAGCGGCATTCTGACAGCCGGGTGAGCCCCCCATCGTGCTCTTGCGATACCCCAGTCACGAGACCACCAAAACACTTCTGGTCGTTAGGACACTAATTCATTTATGACTCACTGCTGAAGCACTTTGGAGCAGTAACCACAAACTAGGACGGCACTGTGCAAACACAGAACCTAAGGGCACTCCCTGCTCCAGAACGCTTTCAATCCAAACACTGCAATCTCAACACACAGCGAGAGATAGCCTGTGGGATATCGACAGAAGACATGGAAACAACTGGCTGACATTGATCAGCATAATAATGTATTCTTAACACGCAATTTTGCTTGCCTGCAAAGATCCTCTTCCATTAGGACGTAACCATATTTGATTTTCTTTTTATTTTTTTTTTTTCCACTTTCTAGGCTGGACTTGAGAGCCCGGTATGTTTACCGAAGGGTTTATGGAGGGATTTATCACTTGTGACTCTTGGGTCGGCTTTGTGAGCGTCGGTGCACAGCGACGGGCTGTTCCTGTGTGTGCAGGGACTGCGCTGGCTTCTTGTGACACCAAGCACAGCAGTCACGATGTCAGAGGGTTTGCTTCCCCGGGAGGGTGTTTAACCAGTCAATACAGCGTTCTTCTCTGTCACCAAACCTGAATCGATGGGGGTCATTCGCATGGGCTTGGAAGTATTTACCAGTCCTTGCGGTTGTGAAACTATGCAGTGTTACCATGGCATCCCAACAACACAGGCAAAACTGCTGGTGACATCTCTGGATCGCTGGATCCTGCTCTGACTTAAACTTACTTGAAACTGGATTTAAACGGCGAGCATTCACTTGCAGGATGGGTTGTAATAAGTGCAGGGATCTAAACTGGCTAGCTGCAGCTCTGGGAGCTGGGGAGCACAGAGCAGCAAGGTAAATGAGGCTTTTCTGCATCGGCTGGGTTGCTAATGGTACCGAAAAGAGAGCTTGAACTTTGAACGGAAGACAGACTCATCCTTACCTAAAATCAGTAAAAAAAAAAAAAAAAAAAAAGGCAGGAATTAAGATTAGAAAATGGCTTTTGATTGATCTGGCCCTTGATAGTGCAAACCAGGATGAAGTTCAGTTCTGTTACCGCCAAGGCTGCTGAGAACAGCTTTGCCTTTATGGTAGTTTATCTCACAGCCTGTATTTTACCTGGCTGGATTGCTTTCTAGTTTGCATGTTGTGCAAAAAATCCCTGTCTGCTGATACAAAGGAATTAAGGCTGGAATGCAACCTGATAAAATCCAGCAGCCAGGGCTTACTTTGGTGGGAGCTGTTCTTGCCTGACCGTAGGACTCTAAATCACACTTTCAGATTCCATCCCTGTCTTCTCAAGACAACCCGGAGGAGTTGCAAGAGAGCGGCCTGTCGCTGTGAACTCAGAAGGACCTGGAGCAGCATAAAGCAGCTGGAGACGTCTGCCTTGTTGCCGCCTTGTACGGGTGAAATGAACCCTTAGCCTGTCTACATCAGCCATCAGGTCAAATACAGCTGGGGGTGTGTAACACGCGAGTTTGCTTTAAGCTCAGCGCATTGTTTTGGGTTTTTTTTTCTGCTGGAAGCTGAGCCAGCTTGCAGGGCAGGGAGGAATCTTGCCTCGTATGTGGCTTAATCTCCCCCTTTCTGTCCTTCAAAAAGAGAATTTCATTTTAGTAGCTGGGGTCTCCAGCCAACTTGCATTCTTCCTGCAGAGAAGGAAGTACATATTCTTAATAGGCTGTGGGCAGAATGTGTGTGGGCAGCACTGTGTTGCTGTCCGGACGAGGGGAAGAGCTGAAGGGTGACACATTCAGGCCGGACTTCGGAATCTCATGGAGGATTTGTAGTCTGATAGTAGAGAGATCTGTCCCTTCAAGGCTATTTGAAAACGTAGAAAACCCATAAAACTATTTTTTGTTTCTGCCTCTTCTGCATAGGAGCCCAGAAATTTAAGCAGAAACTTGTCCTGTCTCCTTTTGAGGTTGGAGTGACACATGGGGTATTTCCATATGCAAGGCGCAGCCCACCTAAACCACCTTTATTTTAGTGCTAACAGGAGAGAGAAAGCAAAACCGTGGTGTCCAGGGATAGCTGCAGCGTCTCTCATCTGCCGCCCTCGTTCCCCCGCGTGGTGCAGACTTGCTGGGTGCTGCTGGCAGAGTACAGTGCGTGTGTCCAAGGCTGCAGCTGGCTTTGGTTTATATTAAACTAGGCTGGACCTGGTGCTAAGCTGAGGCCCCTTATCTCCTTTCTGCTGTTGCACGGGGGAGCTGCCTGTTCTGCAATAGAGTTAAAAATCAATGCATATTCCCCCTCTTCTCATTTCAGCATCCATTTAGGCAGGTAGGGAGGAATGGAGAAGCCTTGAGGAAGTGGAGTTCAGACTTTTCCTGTTATAACTCTCTGCCAAGGGAGCCCTGAAGAGCCCGTGCTTCATGTCCCTTGGCTGCGGATGTGGCAGAGGCAGAAGGAGGTGCAGAACAAAGCCAGGTCTGAGCATGGGGACACGGCGCCAGGTGTGTCCTGTCCCTTCCCTGGCCCTTCCCTTCTCGCCTGCTCGAATTGAGCAGGTTGAGGGAGGGTGGGAAGGCAGCCAGGCACACCCAGCTCTCCAAGGCAGTAAAATGATCCCTCTTTTGCCCTTGGGCCAAGCCCAGCTTTTCTAACGGATAAAAGGAGAAGCAGTCAGGAGAACTCGCTCACTTCCCTGGTCTCCAGCACAGCTTCCCTGAGCTTTTGAAGGGTGGGGGATACTGAGAACACCCTCGGAGCAGCCATGTCCCGGTCTGTGAGTTTCAGCTCTCGCTCCGTGGCCGTCCCAGGGATCAGTCAAGTGCGGGTCAGCACCGTCTCCTCGACCCGTGGACTAGGAGGGGGTGCCGGCTTAGGCAGGGCAGGTGGCTTTGGCAGCTCCAGCCTCTACAACCTCGGCTCCGCCAACAAGCGGATCTCCCTTGGAGGCAGCAGCTCCTACAGCGTTCGCTCTGGATACGGCTATGGAGGCACGGGATTCGGTGGGCCGCTCAGCCCCGGGGGCATTCAGGAGGTCACCATCAACCAGAGCCTCCTGACACCCCTGAATCTGGAGATTGACCCCAGCATCCAGCAGGTGCGCAAGGAGGAGAAGGAGCAAATCAAGACGCTCAACAACAGATTCGCCTCCTTCATCGACAAGGTGAGGTGTTGGGAAGACTGATAGCCCTGTGGACACTGCTTAAAAGCAGGTCTGACCCAAAGCTTGCTTAACCCAGTGGGGGATTCACATACGGGCTCAGGATCAGGTCCTCGAGAGCATGGTGTGATTTGCCTGCTGCAGTGCAGTAAGTTGTTAAAGCCCTGCTTGCATTGGCATCAGTAAAGGGGTTTGCCCTGCTTAGGCCAGCTTTGTACCCCCTTTATTTAGCTGTATTGCCCATAGTGTGGGTGCAGGCTTTGAGATGAAATCTGCGCCCGAGCACACCACCACCAAATTCAGGGAGGAGGGGGCCTCTTGGAGAGGAATCATCCCAGCAGAACAGATCTTGGTGTAAGTCGGAGCTTACTGTGTTTGTTTGAACTGCCACGTACCTCTGAGGCTTTACTGTCTTGCACTAATTGATCCTGTGTCTTGTGTAAACTTCAGCTCTGGCATCCTCAGAATGCGAGGAATCCAGACCTGGAGTTTGCATAATTGGCTGACTTTGAGGTCTGTGGATGGCTTCTGTCAAGTGTCAGGCAGGTAGAATCTGCTTATCTTTAATTCATACAAAGCCTTAAAGCCAAGCCCCAGAGTAGCAGTGCTGCCTTACGATCTTTATCATCCGCCAGAGTTTAGGTGCTTCCTGGGAGCAATCTGAATTCTTCGGATACCATCCGCAGCCTGTCCTCCCGCCAGGATCCAAACTGCAGTGTCCGCTCCCCCTTCCTCCTGCTTTCACAAATGACCCCTTGGTTCTTTTCCAGGTCCGGTTCCTGGAGCAGCAAAACAAGATGCTGGAGACCAAATGGAGTCTCCTCCAGGACCAGAAGACCGCCCGGAGTAACATTGCTCCCATGTTTGAGACGTACATCAGCAACCTGCGACGTCAGCTGGATGGGTTGTTGAATGACAAAGGGCGTTTGGAGGGTGAACTGAAGAACATGCAGGATCTTGTTGAGGATTTCAGGACCAAGTAACGTATAATCTTACCATCTAACGGTGTAGTTGAGCTGGCAGGTTGGTCAGTAGCTTGGCAGAAATGGCCCCAGCTTTCCTGCTAGGGAGGGAGATTTTTTCCCAGCCGTGAGTTAGGTGTCTAGTCCTGGGAAGCTGCCCGGATTCTTGCCTAGATCGCTGGTTATTCCTGGCACCTTGTTCCCACACGGTCATCGGTGGCTCCATCCTCTTGGCTTTGCTTTGGGGCCTCCTCAGGAATGGCTTAATTCTTTGGGTTGGACGTGCCAGTTTGGGTCCGTAGGAACCTCAGGGGAGCTCAGCGGGCAGTGGGTGAACTGCTGCTTGTTTTGTGGGTAGGTAATGGAGTAGGTGACTTACAATTTTTAAGCAACTTTTCAGTCCAAATCGTGTCACTTGGGAGGAGTCCCATGAAGAAAGTAGCCTTTGTCCCAGCCTGTGCCCAGCCCAGCTGCACAGGGGAATGCCTTTAATAAAAAAAAAAAAGAAAGGAGGGAGCTGGCAAACTGGATCAAGCAGGAACTGAAAACTAACAGATCTGATAAATCCCCAGGGTGTGTTTAGGGAAAGTCAATAGCCAGTAGTTCCCAAGAAGCTACATGGGAGTTACGTTTCCCCCAACCCTGCTCAGTTCTCTCTACTGTGTGCTCATCTGCGGTTGCACGTTGCATCTCTGCAAGGCAGCAGCAAGGAGCTGGTTTGCGCTCAGAGGAATTACAGCACTAATTTTAGTTGCACGTCACATGAATGCAAGGCGCACAGGTGCATATTTACTCCTCTAGCGTATAGGTCCGTGCTGGGCAGCTAAACCCTGTGTGTGCCAAGGGAAGGGAAGCAGGGATTAGGAGCGTAAGGTGCTAGTGCAGCAGAGGGAGTGAGGCTGTAGTAACTGCAGTTCAGAGCCTGCTTCTCCCCATTTATGTGGAGAAAATCTCATCTTCTCAGTAGAATACCTAAAACATGACTGGCTCTTTCTGTGTCTGCTGCCTCTTTTTCGTACATCCAATTTACACAGTAATTCTCTGTTTAAATCTGGGCTAGGGGAGGAGATTTATATTCACGAGGCTCCAGGGGATGAGATTCAGTCCCTTATTCAGAAACTGCATTGACTAAAGGTGTGGTTCAAAGTAAGCAAGGGTAGGAGCAGGCTGCACCCACGTGTCTTGGTGCAGGGCACTTCCGCAGCCACCTCGGGAGGGAGCGGAGAATACTGAATGATTTGTCCGTTCATTGACCAGCTTGGCGGAGCTTGCCCCAGGAAACGAGGAATTTGGCAAAGCGTTTTAGAATAATTCGGTCTTCGTAAAAGGCTGTCTCTGGTTATCCATTGTGCGCTGCAGGCTGTGCATACGCAGCACGATCGCATGATTTCCCGCTCATACGTTACTCTGCAATAGCAATGGATGCAGTTCGTTGACCTCGAAAGGGATAACGTCCGTTTACGCCGGCGTGGATGGGCAGGCTTCCAGCGGGGAGCAGAAGGCAAGGAACATGAAGAGTGTGGAAAGTCAAGTAGCTCACGCTTTGGAAGGCCAACTACAGCACTAGCCATGCAGGGACTGTGTAAATAAACAGAGCGGTGTTCTAACTTTGGCACCAGCAATTCCGAAACAGTCAGAGAAGGTAGTTCCTGCTCCGTTCTTTGGATGACTTTCAGGATTCGTACAGCAGTTCCTTGCTGTTTGTTCCAGCAAGAAACAGCAAGTGTACGTAGAATGGTGTAAGGCAGGCTCCGAGATCCAGGCTTGCAAGTGGTACAAATCAGTGAACCTCCTGGAAAGTCAATAGAGCGTGATTTTTTTATCTGCTGAGCATCTAGCTCGTTGCATCTAAAGGTGAACACCTAAGGAAGGGATGTAGCCAGTGTTAGAAGTTTGTGTGGCTTTGAAGCATAGCCACTCTGTGCGGAATGAGAATAATTAATTAAACTTGGCTCTTACCAGGGTAGTAGCATGTGATCGACACCTGCAAAATTCTCTCAAACGCCTGGAATAAGGAAGTGCACGGTGAAAGCAGCATTAACAGGTGCTTTGATCAGCACAGAGGAGTTTGTTGAATCTGCCCTGCATCTCTTCTGCATTTGTCTTTTCTCTCTCAAGGCGCAAGTGAAAAAGCCGAGAGCCTCAGTACACGGACTGCAATCCTGCAGCCATCTGTGAGTGAGGATAAGAAGCAGAAATCTTCTTAAGTGCAGTGAATTTTAAGGAATAGGGAAAGCATGGGTGAGAAAAGCTTCCCAGGTTAGTGGTCACGGCGGTGTGGACTGGAATAGGTTTCCAGTGTCAGATTATCCAAACAGTCCCCTGGAACTGGTGCCTCCTGTGCAAAAAATACAAATGCTGCAGGAGTACAGCAAACCTCTGCCTGTTCCAGGCTGGCTTAGGGAAGTCATAGGCTTTGCTGGGGTGGTTGACAAAGAGAGAGATGCGGGGAGAGAGAAGGGAATTGGGGTAACTGTTCACTGTGACCTTTTTTACCTTTTACCTAGGCTCTAACTTCACACCAATCCCCCTTTTTTTTTTTTTCTGGCAGATATGAAGACGAAATCAACAAGCGCACGGCAGCGGAGAATGAGTTTGTGGTGCTCAAGAAGGTGCGTGCCATGGGTCTTAGCTGGGATTGATCGTATCTATTTGGTAGATATTTTTTAGGACATAGCAGGTCATTGGGCAGAGGGACGTGAAGAGCACATGTTGGGGAACTCGATGGGCTCACGGCTGCTTTTGAAGCCATCAAAGGCTGGGTGGACTTAGTCATCAAAGCTACAGCAATCTCAGTGGATTATCGCTTTTTTAGGATGTGGATGCCGCCTACATGAACAAAGTGGAGCTGGAGGCCAAGGTGGATGCCCTGACGGATGAGATTAACTTCCTGAGGTCTCTCTATGAAGCGGTAAGGTCCTTTCTGCTTCTTGTGGCTGCTGCAGTGTAGCACCACCGGTGGGTGAAGAACACTGAATGGTGACTAAGAAAATTAATGTGCTGTTTCCAGAGATGAGAAGGGTGATGGAGACATGGAGTCTTCCCTTGCATGAACAAAAATAAGCCTGCAAGTAAAGTGAATTGTCACAGTGATTTCTCCCTGTCTGGGATGCGAGATGGATTTATTGGAAACATTATTGCATATTTTTTTTTTTTATGCAATTAGTATGAAAACAAGGAAAAGCGGTGTATTGTAGCCTGGGCTGTAGTGCTGGTGTACTGTGTGAGAGAAAGAAAGGAAAGCTCCTTGTCCCAGACTCCTTTATCTCACCCGTTATTTGCAAGATAAGAGATTGACTGAACTAGACAAGGTGCATCCTTGGATGAGGTGGTGGAATTTGGCCCTTGCTTTGTTGTGAAGCTGGTGCTCAAGCTTCTTGGCCTAGCGTTTCGTGCTGGGTTCTTATCTCAGGAATCATGTAAGCTAACCTTTCTGTCAAAATGTAGGTGATAAGGAGTAGCTCCATTTCTGCTGGTGTTTGTTACTTTGTGCTTTGCAAGGTTGACGTGATTCAGTTGGTCTCCTTCTAATTAATGATTGGTTTGATTGAATTCTTATCTGCCTCTCTTTCCCTTTACTTCCTGGATTCTCTCTTTAATTGGCTTCCAAGGAAGAGGCCCTTAGAAGTCAGTGATAATGGTATTGTTTTTAATGTGACTGGCAGGAACTTCATGAGCTGCAGGCCCAGATCTCTGACACCTCTGTAGTGCTGTCTATGGATAACAGTCGAAACCTGGACCTGGACAGCATCATCGCAGAGGTCAAGGCGCAGTATGAGGAGATTGCCAACAGGAGCCGGGCAGAGGCTGAGTCCTGGTACCAGAGCAAGGTGAGTTATGGGAGAGTTAAAGGCAATTCCAGCTTCTGTTAGTACGTGTGTCCTGTGTGTCATGAGTGGGAGACTTACCCTGTTTTCTGTCACAGTACGAGGCACTGCAGGTCACTGCTGGGAAACACGGAGATGACCTGCGCAACACGAAGAATGAGATCTCGGAGATAAACCGCATGATCCAGAGGCTGCAGGGTGAAATCGAAAATGTGAAGGCCCAGGTGAGGAGCTGCCGTTGTTCTTCTGCTGCAGAGCAGTGGATTTCACAGCAACAAGCATGCCAGGGATCAGGGTGTAACACAGCATTTGTAGGAGCAGTTTGGGGGTGGCTGCGATGCTCACCTCAAAAGGTGTCAGTTCTGCTGGAGGGACAAACTGTGCTGATAGCAATGCAATGCTGCGAGGCAGCTGAGCTGTAGGTGAGAACAAGTCTGCCAGTGACCTGGGAGCACAGAAGGGGAGTGATGCAGAGCCGTTTCCAAAGGGCAAGGCTGCATGTGGCCTCCCTCCCAGCCACACGCGTTCCTTGTGAACTCTTGTTTCTGGAATCTTTGTCCACTCCCTTTCTGCAGAAGGGAACACCATGTTTGGACACATAAAAGAATTTTTTCAGCTGCATGGGAGTTCTGTTTGCTTTCTCCATCGGCTGTTATCGCTTTATCAAACGGCTGGTAAAAGCCAGACCAGTGAGTGGTTGAGCCCATGTTTGGGGCTGAAAACTGGCTGTGGATACCAGGGTGCACAAAGCTGGAGATAAGCCGTTGTGATTCATCCGTTTGTGTTTATTTGGTTTCAGGGCAGGGAAGCTTCAACACACACTTACGAGCAAAGAGCTGACCCGGTGCAGCTCTCTTGAATAATGAATGAGGGTACAAAGCACATGTGTTCATTGAGAGCCCTTCCTGCCAAACATGGGGCTGTTTTGGAGGTGCAGGGAGCACAGCTGAGGGTGTTTAGGCTGCCAGATTGATGTGGCCCCACAGGGGTGCTTTTGAGCTAGGTCTGCGTTGTTTGTTAACTGCAGGTCTGCTCGAGTCCACGCTTGCCTTGCATCAAAGCTTGCTGGAGACCAGCTGGCTCTGAACAAGCTCTGGGGCATAATGGGAGAGAAAACCTGAGCTTGCATTAACCCTAAGCATTGTGCTGTTGTGTGCGGTGTGGGTGGGCTGAGAAGCTGAAGATAGCTGAAGAAAAGTCTTCCAAAAATATAGCCGGTGGAGAGAAATAGGGTCTGCCTTTTGGAAGAACGTATCTTGGGATGAGATGAGCTTCCCTCGCAGGCTGATCTCCATCCAGTGCCCAAAAAAATGTGTAGGCATGAACTTCTAGGGATCTAAGTTGAGCAGATGGCTCCAGGGCCCTGTGGATACACAGAGACTGGCTGGCCGGCAGATGTCAGAAGGCCACGGGCAGTAGTGTCGTCCGCCAAGGGGGTGAGATGTCCACTGACGTACCCTGCTGTGTCCCTGCAGCGTGCCAAGCTGGAGGCGTCCATTGCTGAAGCCGAGGAACGTGGTGAGTTGGCTGTCAAAGATGCCAAGGCAAAGCTGGAGGAGCTGGAGGCGGCTCTGCAGAAGGCAAAGCAGGACATGGCCCGGCAGCTCCGCGAGTACCAGGAGCTCATGAACGTCAAGCTGGCCCTGGACATCGAGATCGCGACCTACAGGAAGCTGCTGGAGGGCGAGGAGAGCAGGTGGGGGCAGCCTGTGGGTTCTATGTGAGGAAGGGTCCAGCCCTTTGCTCCCTTTGCTTGGGGACATTGTGAGGCCCCAATTCCAGTTTCTGCAAGGAAATACAGAAGAGAAAACCTTGCATTTTAAACTGATTTTTGGTCTTGAAAATGCTTTGGCTGAAGAGCCAAACTGGCAAGTTCTGGGGAAAATGTGATACTTTTGGTGAAAATACACAAAGAATAAAAAAGTTGTTTTCCATCATATGTTCAGTGCTGTGGCAGAAAATTTCCAAGTGGCTCAAATCCCCATGGAATTAGGACAGAGCTTCTGTGCTGTTTCTGCTCCCCCCAGGTGATAACAGAGCTTGTAAATGTAGGGCCGGAACAAAGCGCTGGATGGCACACTTATCTTGTCTGAATTATTTACAACAGCAGTAATAACTCGCTGCCATTGTCTTCATCCTCAGCGCTGAGGCCCTCGGGGAGCACTGAGTAATGCAGAGTCTAACCCGTCCTCTTCCTTTTTGCCTTTGTGTTTTTCTTCTCCAACAGGTTGGCTGGCGATGGAGTTGGCAACGTCAACATCTGTGAGTTGATTTTATAATTTATAATAGTTACACATAGCCGTACGCCTATAGGAAACGCAGGCGGAGACCAGCTGGGTCTGCGTGCGGGAGCCTCACGGTGCGCGGCCTCAGCTTCTGCAACGCGGTTAGCGCCCTTCTTAAGTGGGAGACAGAAGTCGATAGTGCTGTTGGCTCCGTGGCAGACTGCAGCTCTAACTCACCTATATGAAATTTCACTTGGGGTGAATATTGATCTTTCTTTCGTCCCATTTTTGCGTGGAGAAAAATGTGCTGATGAGGAAAGGCATTGCCTGGATTGGCAGTTAGTGCAAAGGTGATGTTAGAGGGTGTCTTTCCAGCTTGGCAAGCATTGTGTGCTCACCTTGCCTGGACGCTGGACAGACGCTGGTGTCTCGGGGACGCTGTTTACAGCTCTAAACCAGTGGTGCTACTTTTCAGCCACTTAATTGCCACTGATAGCCGGTGAACCACATGCCCACAGCCTCTTCCGTGCACCAAGAGATGAGCTGAACGTGTTTATGACCCAGGGTTCTCCGTGCTGCAGGGGGTCCTGAGCCAGACTGAATGACGGAGAAGGGGATGGACTGCTCAGCCTTCACGTGCATCTGGCTTAGCACAGAGAATAAATGCTCTGGGCCAAAATGTAACCAGGAGTTAGTATGCTAGGCCTTGTGTTTTGCGGGACATAGTAGAGAGTTTTCCTGTGGTTGCTGCAATTCTAAAACGCCCTTTTCGTGAGGGTGCTGAACTGGGTTCGGAGTTCCCTGGTGCTTACGCTTGTTTTGCTTCCCTCTGTGCCACAGCCGTGGTCAGTTCCAGCGGTGGAGGTGGCTATACCAGTTCCAGCGGATTCCTGGGAGGAGGAATCGGAGGAGGCCTCAGCCTGGGAGCAGGCATGGGCAGCGGGGCGCTCGGCTTCTCCTCTGGAGGTAGCTCCAAATCCTACACCGTCACCACAACCTCGTCCAGCAGGAGAAGCTTCAGGAAGTAGCGACGGGAACGGAGATCAGTGGTACCCGTTACATGGGAGGAGGGAAACCGTAGAAAGAAAAGTTTTGTTGCCTTTTGTAGGGTAAATTGGCTGCAAAATTTCCGCAGTGATGAACGAATTGGAATAAGACATACCAGAGTATCTGACCCTGCCACGTGACGCCTAAGGCTTGATCCTGCACTGTTGAACTTGGTGGGAACCATTCCACTGAGAGCAGGTTCAAGCCTGTAGGGTGAAATTTATCCGGTGAAGCAGGCGGGATAACGCTTTTGTTACTTGTGTGCTTGGTACCCCCTGCTCAGGGCTCGATTCCACCCTTCGAAGGGCAAAGCAATCATTTGAGTGACAAGCTATTCCACATTTCTGCTGTGGTTTTGCGAAAGAGACCAGAAGATTATTTCCCTCTTAATATGATTTAGAAGACTTTATTCCCTTGAGCTCCTCAGAAAATGCCAACCCTCATTAAGATTTCAGCCTGGGTTTGTTTTCTTAAAGTATACCAAGAAAAAAAACAGGGGAACTGGTTTGGGTTTCTCCTTATTTTGTTTGGAAATCGGCTCAGAAATGGGTTTCAACAATTCTCCTCTGAACGAAGCTGATTTCTTACTGAAGGCAATGCAGACAGATTTACTTCCAGGTTCTTTATAGCAAAGTAACTCATAAACAAGCTCCCCGCCCATTCCCTCACCTTAAAAGAAGCCCAAAGGGATATGAAGCTGCTTAAAATTAGAAAAGTAGCACACTGAAATGGGAGGTAACATTCTCCATCCTTGGGTGTCTCTGTTTACCACCCTGTATTTGAAAGCATGTCTAGTGATACCTGGTGTCTTTCCTACAGCTAGGCAAAAGCGTGTTTCGTTGATGCATCCTTACAATAACTACTTGTTCCTGCCAAAGTGTGTCCTCAACATAAACATGCCAGGGAAAATAGGTTGTTACTGCAGTAGGAAGAATTGTTAGATAAATAACTGCAAGAAACCGCACAGAATTGTTGTGTTGCATGCTCAGCCATGTCCTAGCAGTGTATCTTTGGTTGACGTTTTATGCCTTTGTCGTCTGCGAGTTTGTCATGAGTTCGTTAATAAAGTTTCCCTATTGCATGCTTCTTCAGTCCCAGCCGAATTCCTTGTCTGTGCTGCCCTGGATGCTCAGGAGCTCTGGAAAACATCCGATGCTACCACATTCCTCCTGTCCCCAGAGCCTGCTCCTGGCTGGGTCCCCTGGAGCGGTGCCACACTGGGCTCAGGGACAGCAGTCTTTCATTCTTGGGTGAATTTTACCCGTCTGCTTTGCACCAAGTCTGGGCAGTGGGTTGATGGGACTGGTTCAAGCACTCGGCTTCAGCCCAGCCCCTCGTGGGGACTGAAACTAGCCGAGACCAATCCCTCTCCAAGCACCGGCTTCCTCTGCTGAGCGGAGAGGAGCTGAGCGCTGCTGCAGATGGCCAAAGCTGGGAGAGGTGAATCTGGGCCTTGCTGCGTGAGGGCAACTCATCGCTGCTCCTTTTGGGGCAGCTCCATTCTTTTTGGAGCGCCGCGATGCAGACGCGTGGTGAGCCCTTCTTGGAGCTGCCCTTGCAGAAGGCATCGCCCCAGTAGGGGTGGGAGCAGGCAGAGATTTTGTGGTCACTGAGAAAAGTTGTTTCCTCTAGGGTGAGGATGGCGACGAGGCGGCCGGGGCCTTGAAGGATGCTTTACCCACCTGTGCACTACCCGGACACTGTCGGGCTGGTGCCCAGCACAGCCCAGCACCTCATGACTGAGTGAGCGCGGTACTGAGCCTGCGTGTGGTTTTACTACACACGCGGCACTAACGGCAGAGAGGCGAGGAAGCCAGGGTGCCCAGGACGGCCAGCTCGTGGCTTTTATTTCATAGCCAAAAAGCGAAACAAATCCCCTGACTTCAATTGAAATGAAAAGCTCAAAGATAGACGTTGCCCAGGTGTTTTTGGCAGGAGGTGCCACTGTTTGCTGACACGTTGTATTGTGGGTCCCTTCTTAACATTACGAGAGGTTAGCAGGGCTCTGTTGCTGCTTCCTGAATTTCCAGGTGTGAGGCATGCAGCGCTGACCTGGGAAGGGGCGCCTGGGCAGGCGGCGTGGCTGCAGCTTTTCCGCATTCGCAGAACCACGTACGCTGCACGGTGATGGTGGGGAAAGGGGGGGTCTACACACTCCAGGAGATGCCTTGAAATGTCTTTGTGAGTCTGCGGAGATGGAGGCCCTTTGTGCTTTCTGCTCCTCTTGGATCCGGCCTTGGCTCAGTCTGGGATCGTAAGTGGAGCTCGTGAAAATCTAATCTCTCTGCTTCAAAGGGGATGCTGGCCTTACGAAGGCAATGTGCCCTGAGTTAGCGTGAAAGCAGGTGTATTGAAGGTCTCCTGTTGAGTGCAATTTCTGCAAGTTGGATTCGGGGGAAATAATTGAGCTTCAGAAGCAGCCGCTCCATCTCCAGAGCCCTCTGCCACGGAGCGGTACGGCTGCCAGCCTGAGCAGCGAGGGAGCTGCCTTCGGTGCTGACGCCTGCTTTTTGGCAGGGAGAGCCTTCACCCAGCTCTCGCTGCTTGGGCTGAGACTCCTGGGTGCCAGGCTTTGCCTCCCACTCTTGTCTGAGCAGCAGCTGCGCTTGCCGTGCTGGTGGGCAGGATGGCACTGCTGGAGAGAGTAGAGGCAAAAAAGGACGATGATGGGATCCAGCAGGTTTCGGAGATACTGAAAGGTAGAAAAAGCCATCAAATGACCCACAAAGCAGCATTTGTTGGCCTCCCTGTTTTGCAGCAGTGGCTAAGAATAACAGGTATCTGAAACATGCATAAGATCATACACAGGCAAAGGATGTTCGTGTCGGTGTGGGGCCAGGACCGTGCCTGGTCTGGACATCAGGGTGACCTGGCAAGCCGCTGTGGTTCACGGAGGAGCCGTGAATTTGGGCTCAGGGAATTTAGGGGAAGCTGGAGGTTGTTTAGCTTTGCAAATGTGAGTCGAAGGAAAGATGGAGCCCAGCAGAGAGCAAAACAGAATTGCAGAGGGCAATTCCTCCGTGAACAGGCAGGTCTTTTGACCATTCTGGTGGCGCCTCAGGGACACTGGTCTGTTCGTGCTTTGGGGCAGGGTAAGACCAAGACATCTCAGCCCCATTTCTTCCTCCCGTTATGAGTTAGGCAGGTAGTACTACACAGTGAGGAGCACATCCATGTTCCTACACTCAGCTGTGTGTTTTCAGCCTTCCACAGGGCAGCTCTATAACCGTTGCCTTCATCACTGAAACGTCTCAAAGCCTTTGTTGTTACCACGTCCGTTAAACATCTTAACAGCTCTGCCCTGGCGTGAGCATGTTAATGGCTGGGGAAGTTGCTGGGGAGTAAAGCGCATGTCCTTTACTCACAGGCATTAAAGATGCCCACTCTATTTCATCGGGGCGGTCAGTACTGTTTCCTCTCTCCAAACCAACTGTACAAGGAAATCTTGCTGCTTCCTCAGATCATAAAAACAGTGAAATTGCTTTTTTTCCTTCTTAGCGTCGCTGGTTTCTGTGTAGGCGTGAAGCCCGGCTGTCGGTGCCGAGGCTCAGAGCGCTTCAGCTTCTGCCTCCTGCTCTCTGCACGGTAAAATGCACAGTAACTGTGTATGCTTCGTGATACTTACGTAAGTGTACTTTATGTTTTTTATCTAATCCTTTAAACAAATACTTCTTTGAGTGTTTGTTCTATCTCTACTTGCTGTTGGCCTCTGTATTTCTTCACTCCTCATGAGCCGTCCCGATTTTCTCTCTCCAGCTGAGTGCCCCAGCTGAATGCTGTGTTCCTGCCGGACCATCCCTGGTGTTTCCTTCGGGGCTGCCTCGCAGGATGCGGCCGCTTTGCTCTGTCCACCTTCCCCTGTGGCGCTGCTCTACTACCAGCTGCAAACGCCGGCGTGCGAGGTTGGCCGTGTGTTGTCGTAATAACAGGACTGAGGTCGCTGGCGGCGCAGCCCTGTCCACAGATGTCAGTGTTTTACTAAGGAGGNGCGGCCGCTTTGCTCTGTCCGCCTTCCCCTGTGGCGCTGCTCTACCACCAGCTGCAAACGCCGGCGTGCGAGGTTGGCCGTGTGTTGTCGTAATAACAGGACTGAGGTCGCGGGCGGCGCAGCCCTGTCCACAGATGTCAGTGTTTTACTAAGGAGGTAAGTTCTGTTCTTCTCGGTCAGAAAGCGGGCAGAGGAAGGGCGAGGAGTTGGATGCAACGAGGCCTGAGAAGGCGGCTGCACGCAGTGGGGAGCTTTCTTCACTTCCCTGCTGTTTAAGTTGCATTTGCTTCAGTTTCCGTCAGTTTTTCAGTAACTGCCAAGGCCAAAACCCGGCTCTGGCGCTGATTGAGATTTTCATCTTGTATTTTAAAGGAATTAAATGGCACAAAACCAGTGTGGGCTGGGCTGAGTCCCCGGCTCCCACTGGGCAGGGAGGAGCAAGGTCGGGGTGCTGGGGTTAGACAGCACCTGTCCTGGGAAGGCTTCCACCTGGGAAGCCTAATTAGCTTAATGGGAAGCCTAATTGGCTTGATGAGGTCATAAAGGGCAAGACCCCATACAGCAGAGGTGAAAAGAGGTCTTCCAGGCTCTTGGAGATGGTGGCACTTTGTGCTCCTGCGCCGCAGCAGCAGCAGCAGCCGCAGCATGGGAAGCGATTTGTAGCGTGGGCTGGGAGCTGGCTCTGCTTTGCCTTGGCAGTCGCTGCGATGAAGCTGTGCCCTGTTGGAGAGCTGAGCAGGACCTTGCCTGGTACCGGGATGAGAAAGACAAGGGGGTGTAAAACCATCCAGCAGCTCCTGGTGCATGGATTTGAGGACTTCCCAGGCCAATCGAGGCTATTGGTGATGGTTTTAAGGGCATTTAGCGATCAACGATAGTAATAAAAAGTTTCAGTTAGCTTTATGCAAATCCAGAGCATCTTTGCTTAGTCAGTGTCCTCTAAATGTGTGTGTTCGTTTGTTTTTCCTGGGGGAAAAATCATTTGGGGCTCCACCCTGTCCTAATGAAGACGTCTAACCTGGGAAGCACCTGTTTCTCGTGCCTTGCTGGCAGCCAGCTGTGTCATAAACACTGAGCATTGGGTGGAATGGATCCTGCTCCTCGTGTGCAGGTGTGAGGAAGAAGAGAGCTGTGCCTTCGACCCAGTGGCGCTCTGCAGAGAGGTTATAACCCCTCCTCTTGCGTCGCCGCTCGTGTGCGTGGAGGATAGATGTGTTGGGGGTTACGGGAGACCGTTGAGGTGCAGTGTCTGGGTTAGGGAGGAGTTGCTCTTGGGGGATGGAGGGCTAGGCCTGGCCTGGTTTAGACCCATTTAAGCTTTTTGGCATTTGAAATCCTGCAGCAGGGACAGGAATTAACCCTCCTTTCCCCCCGTGAAGGTGTTGAATGAAGGTAACTGAGTTGCTATGTCAATTTATTGGAGGTGCAAGACTAAAACTAGAATAAAAGCCACTGACAAAATACATGGTCATTAGAAATAAATCACTACTTTATCTTACTACTTCCTCTTTTTCTTCGAGCAGAGGTAATGTACTTAACTAGCAGTTCAGTGTGCTAGGTACTAGATGACTAGAGGAAGGCAATTGATGCTGGTCCCATGTGTTTGAGGTTGGGTTGGGATCCCTTTAATAAGCTCAGAGGAGCTGTGTGTCTTAGAGCCAGACATGTTGACAGATCAGCCCCTTTCATACCTGACAGTGGACCCTGGCCCCGAGACCACTCAGTTACAACGGCGTTTATTGCAACAGATGAGCCAGACAATTAAAAACCCAGAGGAAACAGAAAAGTTGAGGGTCGGTTTCAAAACAGTTAATGCAAGTACATAAGCAAACTGCCTTCGAACAGCAACAGCCTTTGAAATCTGATCAGTGAAATCGATGCAATGTGCAGGGAAACTGCAAGTCAGGGAATGTTGGGTGAGATCTGCTCATGCCAGGGGTGTACGTGTAATCTAAAATCTAATCTGACTGATAAAACTAGGTTGATCCAGGGCAGAAGCTGCTAAGACAGCTGGGCCAGATAAAGCTCTGATGGAAATGCTCTTAGATAGAAGGTGCCCTCTCTCCCGCTTTGTTTTAATCCTTGAATCTGTAAGAGTGGAAAGAGCAGGGAACTACGCCCAAGGTATCTTGTTTTAACTGCATAATGGGAGTGATGAGGGGGATTTTAGCCCTTCTTGCTCCTAGATTCCCTAGCAGAAATAGCAAAACTCTTGAGCATAGGAAAGCCATGTTTGCCTTTTGTATCCTCATGTAATGGAAAATGGGTGTGCAGTCTGGGGAGCTGAGTGCACACGGGCTCCGGCTTGGCTGTTGCTGTGTGTTGGTGGAAAGGTGTGTGTGTTGCTTTGTTTCCAGTCTTGCCATTTATCTACAGCTCTTTACATGTTGCTCCTGGCTGACTTGGTCATGGACACCACCTTGGTGTGGGAGCTCCTCGTGTTCCTGCTGCTAACGCCATCACTGCAGCTCGCCACCGTGCCGCAGACCCCCACGCTGCCGGCCCAGCACGCGTTTCTGTTGGCTGATGCATGGGCATTTGCAAAGCCAGGCTCTGGCCCGCAGGTGAGACCTCCCTGCGAATGGCAGACAGCTGCAAAAGGCAGAGCAAAGCTGATTTTCTGCTTAGGGCATTCCCCAGAGAAATGGCAGAAGATGCCTGAGTTTGGTAGAGGGTATTCACCTTCTATACTCCAACTTATGGATGTTGGCGGGGAAGATGGCTTCTGCAAAGAGTCTGTAGAGAATGGGAAAAGGTTGCACGTTATCAATCTGTCTTCGAGCGCAAAGGCCTTTCGCTTCAAATGTGAGCCTGACCCTCTCTAGCCTGTCTCTTGCTGTTTGGAGGCAGCAGGACTGGCTGCACCAGTGGAGGCGTTTTAGGACTGACGGGAAGAACTGACCTCCATCAGGACTGCGTGGTTGATCTGTAGCATGGCAGCTCTGAAATAGCAATGTGCAGTTGTTTTTCCTTTCAACACATGCATCTAAAGTAGCTTGTGCAGCCCTGCTAGGGTCTGTCACTCACCTGCTCTCCTCTCCTTCCAGCAGCTTCCTGTAGGTGATGATGTCCATGTCCAGGGCCAGCTTGATGTTCATGAGCTCCTGGAACTCATGGAGCTGCTGGGCAAGGTCTGCCTTGCCCTGCTGCAGGGCTGTCTCCAGCTCAGAGAGTTTGTGTTTTGCATCCTTAACGCTCGCTTTCCCACGCTGCTCAGCATCAGCCACGGTTGCTTCCAGCTTGCAGCACTGCACGGAGCAAGACATGGTCAGTCTTAGCTGTCTCTTGCTGTATTCATCTGTAATGCATTATAGAGTCACACAATCATTTAGGTTGGAAAAGACCTTTAAGATCACTGAGTCCAGCTGTTAACCTGACACTGCCAACTCCACCACTAAGCCATGTCCCCAAGAACCACATCTATATGTGTTTTAAATCCCTCCAGGGATGGTGACTCCACCACTTCCCTGGGCAGCCTCTTCCAATGTTTAATAACCCTTGCAGTGAAGTAATTTTTCCTAGTAGCCAATCTAAAGCTCCCCTGGTGCAGCTTGAGGCCGTTTCCTCTCGTCCCATCACTTGTTACTTGGGAGAAGAGACCGACCCTCACCTCCCCACAGCCTCCTTTCAGGCAGNTTTAATAACCCTTGCAGTGAAGTAATTTTTCCTAGTAGCCAATCTAAAGCTCCCCTGG
>VZSC01018856.1:19624-38558 GCA_013398225.1 Steatornis caripensis
TTTTTTTTTTTTTTTTTTTAATGAGTCAACCTCTCGTCTGTCATATTAAACCTCCTCATTACCAGGTATCGAAATTTTGCTCTGACAACAGTGACAGGGGAAGCTGCGATATCATTGCCGCGGCGCGGGGCTGCGGGGAGCTGGCAGGTGGTTATTTCATGCCCTGCAGGGAGCCGTGGGGGTGGGCGACGGAGCCGGATAATGGGCTCGCTCTCTTCCCTTCATTTAGCAAACCCTACTTAGTGCAGAGGGGAAAATTACTCCAGGTCTCCAGCTCCTGGAGCTGGTGATGGATGGAGGACGGGAGGGAAGGGGAACGGCGTTGCGTGGTCCGGCTGCTCCGCGCTGGGGACGGAGGGGGGACGGGGAGCGGACAGAGTGGGGATGGGGATGAAGGGTGCACGGGGACGGGGAGCGGACGGGGACGGTGGGTGGAGGGCGGCGGAGGTGGCACAGGGCTGCGCCCTGCACGCCGTTGGTCCCAGCTGGGACAGGGGATGCTGCGCCCGTAGCAGGGCGCTGGGGCTTGCNGGACGGAGTGGGGATGGGGATGAAGGGTGCACGGGGACGGGGAGCGGACGGGGACGGTGGGTGGAGGGCGGCGGAGGTGGCACAGGGCTGCGCCCTGCACGCCGTTGGTCCCAGCTGGGACAGGGGATGCTGCGCCCGTAGCAGGGCGCTGGGGCTTGCGGGGTCCCCAGCCGGGGTACGCACGCCCAGGGAAGGTGCTGAGCCACGCGGGAGACCGCAGCCAGGCATGAGGTGACGGGAGACCCTACTGCCAGGGTGCCACCGCCAAGGTCACTGCTCAAGGTCACGGGGCTTTTCTGGCGGCTGCATCAGCCTTTGCGCGTTGCTGTTCCCGGGGCGCTTCAAAGGTCGCTTCAGCGAGGGGCTGTCCGACCCCTCCGGTTTGACGCTGTGCCGTGCGGCGACTCGTCCCTGCCGCGTCCCTCCCCGCGGCATCTCCGTCCGGGAGAGAGGACTGGCCGCCGTGCTGGGGAACCACACGGTGCGGGGGGCTGCGGCTCCCCGTTTGCCCCGTTCCTGTGCGCTTTTCCCGTGTCCTCGCCTTGGCGGGGGTGACGACGGTTCCCTGGCTGGCTTTTGGCCAGCGCCGAGCAGGGCCGCGGGCTCGCCGGTGACCTTGCCCAGGGCTCCTGCCCAGCCTCTCTTCTCCTGCCAGCTGCCCCATGCCCCCTCCAGCCTCTGCTGGCCCCGGCCACGCCGGCAGCGCGGGGAGCGTCACCGGCTGTGCCCGCTGTCACCCAGCCCCTGCGGCACCCATCCCCGGCCCGGGGTGCGCTCCCGGGGTGCTGGATGCGATGGCGTCCCTGGCTAGCTGCGGCGTGGGATGAAACGGTGAGGTGCGGGCTGCGGGGCACCGGGGTGCCTGGCTTGGGCGCTGCCGCGGTGCCTCCAGTCCTCGTGCCAACACCGGGGCCGTCGCCCTCGTTTGGTGGGCGTTGTGCGGGTCCGCGCTGGTGCGGATGGGTGCACGAGCTGCAGGGGAAGAGAGATCAACCCCGGTGTAATAATTTCCCCCGAATCCTTTCTTTCAGCCCCCTTGCACAGGCAAATGCCAGTTCTCCAGCATCACTGAAGGGCTGTGCTTTTTTTTCTCCCCCCCCCTCCCTCCCCGCAGCCTCTGCCGGTCTTGGCACGGCGCGCGGTTTTGTTACAGCTCAGCAGAGCTGGCTGCGCGGTTGGCATCTGCTTTTCTCCAGAGAGCGCCTGAATCTGGGTCAGGAATATATGTGTCTTTTACAAATTCCTCGGGGGCCTGACTGAACGCAGCCTCGCTTGTGCTCCCCCTCAGCCTCCCGACGTTTGTACCTGCAGCCGGCGGGACGGATCCTGCGCAGGCAGGAGGACCCGAGCCGCTGGCTTTGCTGCCGATCCTGGAGAAACCGGGACCTTCGCGCGGGCCTCAGGTGCGCGGCGGGGACTGCAGCTTGGCCGTGGGTTTGTTGGGTGAGCGGGGTTCGGCCCCGCGGAGAGTTTGGCCGAGCGGGACCCCGCAGCTGCGTTTCCGAGCGGGAGGTTTGCTCCGGAGCCGTGTTTCGGTCG
Organism: Steatornis caripensis; assembly: GCA_013398225.1. Classification (NCBI taxonomy): domain Eukaryota; kingdom Metazoa; phylum Chordata; class Aves; order Caprimulgiformes; family Steatornithidae; genus Steatornis; species Steatornis caripensis. Next base: position 21,695 of record VZSC01018856.1, read on the forward strand.
CCTTCCTCTCCCCTCCCCCTGCCTGCATCTGGAGGCTCGACACAGGAACCCAGATAGCATCATCCTGAAACCAGAATAGAAGCTTTGGAGGAGACTTGAGCGTGTTTGTGTGGTTTTGATCTCGGTTTGTAGATAAAGAGGTGCCGAACAATGCTAAGCTGGCGAGTTGGCGTCCTTCGCGGGTAGGTGCAGGCGGCTGGGGAGGCGCGGGCACCTGCGCTCGCTGCCCGCTGCGATGCCGAGGACGTCGCCGCGCGGACGCGTCTCCCCTTCGCCGTATTCCCCCGAGGCACCGCCGGTCCATCGGCAGTCGCTCGCTGCTGGGATGACGGCAAGCGCCACGCCGGTGGCTTTGCAGGGTGGGAATAGCGACATTAACGTGAGCGCAGGCGCTGGATTTTAGGGAAGGGGGCTTTTCCCCCGCTCTGCGGAGGAGAAGGAAGCCGGTTCTGCAAATCCAGAAAGAACCAAGAAGGAAACGAAAAGTCCTTGGTGTCGGCGCGGAGGATATGTTAACGAAAACAACCATTAAGTCACAAAAGGCAGGCCTGGCCGTCAGCGCGAAAGGAAACAGGAAGGCAAGAACTGCAGTTAAACAGTCGGGTTCAAGAGGTGACTTGAGCTAAATCCGTATCCTTAGGGGATGGAAGTCCGGCCCTGTCCGCGGGCGGGGAAGCGGCCGCGTGGGTTTGTGCCGGTGCGAGACCCGGGAGCCTCAGGCCAAGGCTTGGAGACCTCGGCCGCGGTTTTGCTGTTTGATTTGCAATTGCTTTTCAGGCTCTTTTGCAGCGGGTGGAGAGTCCGAGCTGTGCCCGGGTGCTGCCGGACCGCTCCTCGTGGCACCGCGGCCGCGTCGCGCCTCGGCTCGACGGCTTTTCGTGGTAAAAGCTGCGAGTTTGCAGCGCGGAGCGTTGCGGCAGGGCGTGGGGCTGCTCTCACCGCCTCCGAAGCATCATTGCTCCCTCCCTCCGCTCGACCCCTTCCCGCCCGCGCCCCTGCCCCAGCGCAGGGCTCGGCAGCGGCCCGGCACGCCGTCGGCACGGCGGGTGTAAACCACTTCCCATGGTGGGCTGAGCTCGCAGGCTGGTTTGCAGCGCAGCAGCGTTTCCCTGGTACGGGCTCCCTTGTGCCGTGGGCAGGGAGACGGGACAAATCCTGCGCCTTGTAAACCCACCGCTCGCATGCCGAAGCTCTCTAGCAGTGGCCCGCCGTGCCTGGAGATGCTCCAAGACGGGGGAAGGTGTCCGCGCAGCGTGTTACTGTCGTCGTTTCTGTATGTGGATTAACCCTGAGCCCCCCGAAGTGTTGGTCCCACTGCGCCGGGCTGGGTGAAGTCGGTCCCGGGGGAAGGGTGCCCGGCGGCGAGGCGCTCTCGCCCCGCTGCGTTCGGCCGCGTTGCTCTCAGCCGGCGCCTCGGCGTGATGGATGAACCCGTCTTTGGGAGAATCCCTGCAAATCCTGGGTGAAGGACGGGTTCATCCTGCAGCGAGGGCGTTCGGTGCTGGGCAGGGGGCTGTGCTGGGTTGGGCTGGGCTCCTCCGTAGCTGTCACCCGCTTTTCTCCCTTCAGCTCCCCTCTGTGTCGTGACCAGGCGCCCTCCCATCCAGCTCCTCCGTAAGATGAGCCGCCTTCGTCCCTTCGGATCTTTGCAGGAGCGCGTTCCTCTTCTCCCTGTTCCNGTGCTGGGCAGGGGGCTGCGCTGGGTTGGGCTGGGCTCCTCCGTAGCTGTCACCCGCTTTTCTCCCTTCAGCTCCCCTCTGTGTCGTGACCAGGCGCCCTCCCATCCAGCTCCTCCGTAAGATGAGCCGCCTTCGTCCCTTCGGATCTTTGCAGGAGCGCGTTCCTCTTCTCCCTGTTCCTTCCTTTTTTCCCCGCCGGCCTCCGACCGGCCTTCGAAGCTGCTTCTGCGCGTTTCCCCGCGGCTGCCCCCGTGGCGCTGGCCCCGGTTCGGGGCACGGAGTTGGGGAAAACGTCCCTTGCACCGGCGCGGCGATGAACCCGTCCCAGTTTTGCCGTCGCCCGTAACGCCGGCTCCGCTCCTGCGCAGGCACGAGCGCGCTGGGGAGCGCGGCGCGGCGCGGCACACGGGCGCGGGGACAGAGCGAGGCCGTGCAGAGCTCCAAGGGAAGGTACGCCTTTGGGAAAGATGCGTTTATTCCCCTTCCTTTATCCTCCTAAAGCTTTCGGATTCGTCTTTTTGATGTCGCCCCTCGCAGCCGCCGCGCGGCCAGCGTTTGGTTTATTTAAGCCGACGTCGCGCCGAGAGCGCGAGAGCACGCAAGGTGGGGTTTTAGGGACGGAGCGCTTCGTGTCGTCGCCTCGGAGAGGAGCGGCCGTGGCGCGGCTAGCTTTAGGAAGGAGGCAACTAAACAGGGGCGCGGCAAAGGGATATTAAAAACGGCGAACGGCCGCAGAAGGTGGCTGTGAGACCCCGCGAGCGCCCCCGCTTGCGCAGGGAGGGGTACGGGGCTGTCCGGTAGAAGTGGAGAAGTGACAAATGGTGGAGCGGAGCGAAGAAGCGGGTGCCACGCCGCGGTGCGACCGCGCAGGAATGGGTAAAACAGAGCGCAAATACGTGTGGTCGGTAAAACAATCCAGAAACGAGGCCTTGGAAGAGGTGTGAGCTCTCCGGCCTCGCAGCTCTGGGAGCTGTGCTTTCAGCACCCCCAAATTCCTTGTTTTGTAAAAACATCTCCCAGCTGAGGTGCCTCTTTGCTTTTCCTTTCTTCCCCCATTTGCAAAATGCTAACTCCGCTCCCTCACCCGTCTCTCCAATTTAAAGCAATTTACTCGGAGCCGGGTATGAATTACTCAGCACAGCGTTAACCAGCACCTGCTCGTCGTTAATTGGCATGTGTGCTAATTGCTGCGATAGTCATCCTTGTGCGAGCGCGCGAGGGGGCGTAGGGCAGCGGGGAGGGCTGCGGGCGCTAACGGGCTGCCCCCGGCCCAGCGCTTCTCGCTGCTTCCCGGCGGCGATGCCCGCTTTCCCCGTCCCCCGTCCTTGCCGAGCTTCGCGGGTGCTGAAGGCCGGGGCGACGTTTTGCCGGCGCCGTTCGCTCGGCGCGATGCCCGTGGTTTGCTTCCCGGCAGGTTGGTAGGTCCCCTTCGATGCCCTTGGACCCTTGCGCCGCGACGGTTCCTCCTCGCTGAGATGCTCGGTGGTTGCGTGGAGATGGTCGCCATGGAGACGGGTACCACCGGGGATGGCGGTGTCGGTGGGGGGGGGTGTGGGGTGTGAGGCTGTGGGTGCCCGGGGTGGCCCCGAGCCCGGCCCCGCTCCAGCCCAGCCGCACCCCGTCACGTTTGAGCCGTCCCAAGCCTGGTGTAGGACGGCGCTGGGTCATGTTTTGGGCGAGCCGGTCTGCCTTACAGGGCTGCGGAGATTCTCTAGTGTCTCGTAAGGCTGAACCCACGCGCCGGCGTTCGCGCGACTCGCTGGGGTGTCGCGGCTTGGGGGTGTTGGTGTCTCGTCCCAAGTGGGATGGGAAGGCCCCGTGGGCTCAGACGTCACGCGGGACGGGCGCCTTCTCGTCCCGCATGCACCACGGCGTGGCCTGAGCCTCGTTTCCTCGGAAAACCAGGCTAAGGAGAAAGAAGCTGCTGTGTCAGAAGGAAGAAAAGATGATTTAATGGCTGGGGATGTTATACTGAGTGAAAACACCCAAGACTCCGAACGTTAAAAGTTATTTAGGAGTCTGACTCCTCTGAAAAGTCCCGCGCTCTGGGTGCTTGGCCGTGCGTGCGTTTGGGTGCTTAAATTCCACCCGAGGAGGTGGCACGCACGGCGGCGGGTCGTGGGTGATCCGGAGGCTTCGGGGCGGGCGGTTAGGGAGCCAGAGCAATTCACTGGGGGAGGAAAGGGAACTCCAGAGGCGCTGGGCTCGGTGCGCGGTGCAGAGTGGGTGCTTCAGGGCTGGGTGCCGGCAGCCAGCGGCAGTGCCGGTGCGGTGGGCAGGAGCCGGCCGGGAGTCTCTCCAGGTTTCTTGCGCTTGCAGATGGTGATCAGAAACTCGAGCCTGTGGTCGGACTTTCCGAAACAGCCACCTGGGCAGGAAACATGAAAATACCTGGGTTTAAAAATATGGTGAGGGGGGGGGAAAAAAAAAACCCCAAACCCAACCTGAAAACAAATAAACCCACCCCAAAACCCCAACTCCAGCGCCGGGAACGTGGAGAGGAAAGGGAGGAGTTTTTAAATGCCCTCCATGGGATGAGTCTGGAGGGCAGCACGCAGTGCCGTGCTTTTCTCCGTCCCGCCTTTGGGTCCCGTCCGAGGACCGCGCTCGCCGTGAGCTGTTTTCCTTCCTGTGCAGGCGCAGAGGGAGCGAGAGCGTCGCGCTGCCGGCCCCTCTGCGCCCCGCGATGACAAGCAAGAAAAGGCGTTAAGTCAGCTTTTCCCTGCGGGGAGCTTTATCCAGCGACACGAGGAAACCCCGAGGCTGGGACGATGGTCCCCATCCAGCCGCGGTGCTGAGGACCCATTCGAGAGCAGCAGGGAGCAACGTGGTCCGGTGGTTGAAAAAAGGCGGCTTGTATCAAAACGCCTGGGTTTCATTTGCGATGTGGGGAGGAGAACGCGGTTTGAATGCCGCCGCTCCCGTGCAAGAAGCACCGGGTCGTGCCGACGGCGCGGCGGGCATGAGCGGCGCCGGGGTTTTCTCCTCGTCCCTGCAAACATCCCGTCGCTTTTTTGGAAGGCCGCGGAGCTTTTGGCCGCGATAGCGTCCCCTGTGCCGAAGTCCCACGACCGAATTGCGTTCAAATGTGTTTCCTTTCACTCGGTTTAAATTTACTGCCCGTCGTTCTGCAGTGTTTATTGTTGCTTCTGGAGAGTTCCTCTCTGGTTTGGCCAGCAAACCCGCTGTCCTTTCAGAGGCTTGCTCTGTCCAAGAGCTGCAGCACAAGGAAAGAATTAGCGTCTTGCCCCGGGTCCGGATGCGGAGCTGTTGCTACTTCGCGCCGCTGCTGGCGGTTTTGAAGGCGGCGGAGGTGAATGCTGCCGAGCCGGGTGCAGGAAACGGCGACTCCGAAGGGAAAAGCGGCAAAACAAACTCGGCGGGAAGTTCCTCCTCCGCCAAATTCTCTCCACACGTGCAAAATCCTCGCCTCGGCCCCCCTGGCCTCGGGGCTGTGGAATCCCTCCTGCGTGGGCTCGCGGTGCTGGAAGTGCCGAGCGGACGCCCTGGGTGGATGAAACAAAAATCCTCAGTTTTGGCTCCCCCTGAATCACCGGCCTTTGAGGGATGCTCTCGTGGCAGCCTGGTGCCAGCACCCCCCGCTCGCCGGTGCGGGTCCGAGCGGCGGTGCCCTGGGACCGGCGATGCCCTGGGACCGGTGGCGCCCTGGGCCGAAGGACATCCCACCGGCACCGGCTTGGCATTGCCCACGGCGCCGGTGCCGCTCGCAGCTGGACGGTGCCTCCCGTTTGCTGCTGGGAGGGGAAACGTGCAGCAATTTTGAGAAGTGATGATTCGGGCAGCAAATGCCGTCCCTCTGTGGTTTGTCCTTGCGAAGAGTCTTCCCGGTGGGATTTATGAGGAAAAACAACGGGAGTTTCGCTGCTCTTCGCCTCTCCAGCCGCCTGCCGACGCCTTTCTCGGGCTCGCCGTCGCCCGTCTTCCCTGGAGAGCAAATTGTGGATGTCGGGGGGGTAGAAGCGTCCCCGCTCCCCTCCTGGCTGCTCGAAGCAGCACTGGAACCACAGAGCACGACGCACGATGAATAATTTTACTCCCCTCCCCGCTCCCCCCGCAACAAAGCAGAGTTTAAGTGACTCAGGCGACTCAATGAGCCCCGAAAACCAAGCGTGGGAGTGAGAGAGCGAGGCCGTAGGGATCGTTTGTTGTCGGAGCGCGGTCCGATGAGGAGGCGAAGGATGGGGCCGAGCGCCCTGGGGGGGCTTCGGCGGCGTCCGGGGGGCTCCGTGCTCGGAGGAGCGCCGTCAGGGTGAATTTGGGATGACGGGAGGGGAGAAAAAGCGCTTTTTTGTTTTATTTTTTTTTTCCCCGTCGTGCTTTTCGTATCAGGAGCGAGAGCTGGGGGCTGCCAAGCGGGGGCAGATAGGGAACTATTTCGGGACCGGCTTTTCCCTCTGCCCGGGTTTTGGCACGGGGCACCCTCGCCTTAAATGCGGTGTTATCGCCGCTCTTACCCAACTGCTCGGAGAGAAAACTGGGCGAAAAACGTCCCTGTGGAAAAAAGGACTGGCCGGGTTTCTCCCTTTATCCCCCTCGCCGCAACGCGAGGCGCGCTGGAAAACTGGGACGAGGTGGGGCCGGGGGGCGCCGCGGGACGTCGCGGTGCAGCCTCGGCGGATGCCCGGGGGGTGCCGAGCCTCTGCCCCGCTACCCGATGCGGGGTCACGGAGCGCGGCTGAGAAAGGAGCCGTGCGGGTCCCCCGGGAACACCAGCGCTGGCCCCTTTGAGGCGTAGAGCAAGCGACCCCCCCGAGTCGATCCCCACACCCCCCGGGTCCGGGGAAACAACCGGCATCCGGCTGTCGGTGAGCCCGGTCGAACCGCGGGCTGCCGCGGCTTCCTTCGGAGACTTTCTTCCCCTCGCCCATAAGAATGAGGTTTCTGTGCCTGATTATAGGGTTTTTTAAGTAATCAAATAAAGGCATTTTAAAATTCCAAATGGAAGATTAATGCAGACATTGGAGATGGATTTAAATTGCCCAAGCTAATCACCAGCCACTCGACTGCTTATGGCTTTATTAAGAGAAGGGGAAAAAAAAAAAAAAAAAAAAAGTCTGGAGTGTCACGGAGGAATAGTGATTCACGGCCTCGGCGCTGCCGGCTCTGCTCCCCGACGCGCATCGCCGTGCCCGGCCCACGTGTCCTGCGGTGCAGGCGTTTTTGGGCTCCGTCCTTGGGTTTTTATGAGACCGGGGTGGATAAATCCCTTTGCAACGCTCCCGGCCCCAGAGCTGAGCGGGAGACGGCCCCTGGGCTGGGGCGCAGGAGCTGTGCCGGCGGTGGGGAGGATGCCGCGAGGGTGCCGGGTCCCGGCTGGGGTTTGGGGACGGGTGGTCTCACTGCTGTCTCTCTCCTCGCACAGGTCTCTGAGCAGCCGCCGACGGCTCAGCCCCCGGATCCGGCCGCGCAGGAGGATACCATGAACTGAGCAGGGAGCGACGCAGAAGTCCCTTTTTTTTTTTTTTTTTTTTTTTTTTTTTTTTGGGTTTTTTCCATCCTGTGGCCTTTTTGGGGGTCAGGAAAAGAAGACAGCAAAAGGATTTACAGGATACGAGAGGGGTCAGGCTCCGCATGTGCTAAAGAAGCAACGAATTGTTTGAGGTCACAGTCATTGTTAAATCACACTTGAAATGTCCAGTACTTTTGTCCCAGCTGATATCATCAAGCAGATGTTTGNTTTTTTGGTTGGGCTTTTTTCGGTTTGTCTTTCAGCCGTGAAGGGGACAAAAAAAAAAAGAGCCCCCGCCACGTTCTTTCATGAAAGCGTTTTAAACCGGGGTGATTTTTTTTTTCCCCCTGCCCTGCACCGAAGTCGTCCCGGGTACGGTGAGGATTTCCAGCGAAGATGGGGAGAAAAAAGATCCAGATCCAGCGGATCACGGACGAGCGCAATCGGCAGGTCGGTGCTTTCCCCTCGGCTCTCCTCTCGCTCCTCACCTCCCGTCGGGTGTTCTCAGGGTTCTGCTTCAACACGACCCGTTGCCGTCCCGTTCGGGGGCCGACCGGTGCCTTCCTCGCCGTAAGAGGAGCGGGCGGGCGAACCCGGCCTTGGGGCGCGTGCCCAGAACCGGGCAAGCGGCCCCGTTTTGCCGTGGCGCGGAGCCGCGGCCCCCACCCAGGCGTCGCTCCTCGGCTTGGAGCTCCTCGCGCCGTTTCCATCTAAGCGCTTTTCCAGAAGAAAGCGTCTTCTCCAGTTAGCTCCCCTTCTTGTTTTGGTTTTTTTCTTTTGGTCTTGCAGAAAATATATTTCACTTGACATTTTCCGTGAGGTTTTTCCAATAGAAAGCAGCCACAACAAGTATCCATTTTTCTGAACGCAAACGACCCAAATTAATCCTCTTTTTTTTTTTTTTTTTTTTCAGTTGAAAACTTACATGGGTCCAAGGTTTGGGGTTTTTTTTTTCCCCCCTCGTGCTCTGCTGAAGCCAAGCCCCAGACACGCACGCGCGCGTCCGTAGGCATACACGCGTGTGTCTCGGAGCAAAAAAAACCCAAACCCAACCAAACCAGATTTCCCCCTAATTTACGTGTTCCTCGAGTCTGAGCGGCAGCGCGTTGCCCAGCCGCGTTTCCTCCGTGATGATCCCATCCGTGTCTTTCCCCGCCGCCGCGAGGCTTTTCGGGCGAGTGCCTTCGCTCCGTGGCTTCCTGCGGGCCTTGGGTTTGGCTCAGCGGATCCGAGCCTCTGCCGTTAAGGCAGCCGCCGCTGCGGATGCCCCAGCGTGGCCTGCAACGCTTCTTTTTGACTGCTTTCATCCCAGAAAAAAAAAAAAAGAAGAAGAAGAAGGATGTGTATGCATTCCTAATGCTTTAAAACATGGCTGATGATAACAGAACCGGGGGACCTGCTTTATTGCGCTGCCGCAAACCCATAGAAAATTGCAGGTTTCCTTCCTTACAGCTTTATTCGGGCGCGGGGCGCTGGGGTGGGCACCAACTGTTCTTCGATGACGTCCCGGTTGCCGCCGATTTCCTTAAGTAGGAGGAACGGGGGCGCTGGGGGTCGTTAAAGAAGCTGGAGTGCGTTTTACGGGCAGCGCAGCTGAACGTTGCGTAGGGGAGAGAGGGAGCTGCAGCTGTTGGAGCGCCGCGAGGAGTTCGGATGAACGGAAAATATTTGGTAATGCTGGAGGTCGATGGCACAGCCCGGCCCTGTTGTGTGAGCCTTCGGGGAAGGAAAGAGGCGGTTGTGTGCCAGGGGCAGGAGCCAAGGCGGTGGGAGGCGTTTTGGGGGGGCGTTGAGCTGCTCCTCGGCGCCGGGCTCGGCCGAGGCGGGCTGGAGATGCAGACCCTTGCGGAGGGCGCCGTGGCCGAGCCGAGCCCGGGTGGGATTTAGCAGCGGGAGTCGCTCGGCACGGCCGGGTGCCGTGGGTTTAGCACGGCTCAGGTGGTGTCCTCGAAGCTCAGCTCCCGGGGCCTGGGCGACGCTGGTTTTCCCTGGACGGCAGCTGCGTCCCCGGCCAGGCCGGTTCTCCCAAACCGCGGCACGGGAGCGCGGCACGGATCGCTTTGCTTTGCGGAGAGCCCAGTGCTGTTGAAGTCAGGTGCAGCGAAGCAGCAGCTGTTTAATTGGTCATCGGCGCAGGCTTCGCAGTCGGTGATTTTCGCTGCTCCCCTTCTTTGGGAAACAAGGGCACGCCGAGAAGAGGGGACGTTCCGTGGCGCACGGCGGCTCCAGGCCGCGGGCTGCCGATGTGCTCAGTTCACCGCAGCGGGAGCTGCGTGGGGCTGGGGCATCCGTGACCTCCTAACCCTGCTGCTTTGCACTACGTGCGTGCAATGCCGGCGTGCGATCCCCGGGCCCAGAAACCTCTGGCCTTGCTTCATCTCAGCCCCCTCTCCCTTCCTCTCCTGCCGCTGCTGCGGATGAGAAGCGTCCGTGCACGCGTAGCGGTCAGCCAAGCTGGCGTAAAGCCAGGGTCTAGGAGCACCTTCAGCCCATCCGTGTCTCCACGACAGCCGGCCTCGAGGCTCGGCGCGGGGGGCACGGCTCGGCTCTGCCGTGCCGTACCCCGGGAGCTGAGCAGCCCGGCGCTGCTGAATCATTCCTGGGGTTTCATGCCACGGCGCTACTGCTGGAAGCGGAGGTCTTGCACCTCCAGCCGCGGCGGGCGAGTGTGCGCCGGCCTCGGCGTGTGCCGGATGGCTCCCGTGGCACCTGCGCGTGTTGGGAAGAGAGAGGGGTGGGGAATGGGGGTAGCACGTGGATGCGCTGGAGAAGGAGGGATTCGCCGGCGGTTGCGCACGGAGGTGGAGGCAGAGCCGCTCTCCCCGCCTGCGTTTCCAAGTTTGTCGGTAACGGCGGTTCGGGGCCACCGAGGCGTTGCGAACCTCGGGAGGAGTTACGGCGGAGCAGGGGCTCTCCAAAGCCTTCGCTTGCGAGGTGAAGCTCTTCCCACGCATCTCGCACCCGACCTACGGCGTTGCCGAGCCCGACCCCGCTCACGCCCCGCGTCTTGCCGCCCGTGGGACCACGAGCCCGTGCAGGGGAGACCAGAATTACAGCAGAAGCCGAACCCAGGGGAGGAGAGCAAGTAAGAGTCACTAATGTCATTAGAGGAATTACTGGAGGGGATTTGCCATAGCAGATCAGACCATCAGTCCTCCGGGGCCTGCCCGCTGCCTCTGGCAATGGCCAAGATGGTCTGCGTCAGGGGAAAGGCAAAAATCCCCGGGTAGCGTGGGGCAGTAATTCCTTCCTGACCCCTTTGGTGATCGGCTTATGCCCTGAAGCATGAGATTTGATTACCCTCTTAGACTTATAAGGTTAATTCTTCCAGACGAGGCTCGTGCACGGCGGTAGGGGAAGGTTTGGGGTTTTTGTCCCGGGTAGGTGCGAGGCGGCGTTAGCTGACGCTTTTGTGCGACGGGGCTGGCTAAACGGCGAGCCTTTGCTTTTCTCTGCAAGAAGCAGGGGTGCCGAGGCAGAGGGGTCCCCGTCCCTGTCTGCAGAGGGCACGTCCCCTCGTCCGCAGGGGGATGGTTTGGTGCTTCGCGTTCTGCTTGGCTCCGCTCAGGTTGTCGGTTGATGCGGGGTGGATAACCCCACGCTCTCCTTCGACACTCAAGGGCAATACCGAACCATGCTTGTTTCTAGTCTTCGTGGCCAAGAGCTGCCCCCTCGCTCGCACGCCGTTGCCTCCGACCTCGGCAGCCGAGCGGGCTCGCGGTACCGGGCGAGGCGGTTTTTGGTGAGGTGTCCCCAGTGCCGGTGGCTGCAGAGGCAACCGCCCTCGGCTGTTCCCTGTGTCTTGGCGGAGACGCCGTGCGTTTTCTTCTCGAGGGCTCCTCGGGCTGCTTCGAGCGTGAGTCAGAGCGGAGCTGTCTCGGCGGGGGACGGCGAGGCACGCCGTGCCAGGCTGCGGCTGCTGCCGGGGCTGCGGCAGAGCAGCGGGTCTCTAGCAGGGCCGCGAGACCAGAAACGCCCCTGGCATGGTGGCGGGGAAGGCCCGGGTTGGTTTTAGTGCCTGTCCTGCCGCAGGCTGCGGGAGCAGAACCGCAGCCGGGTCCCACGCGGTGCGGCACCGGCTGTGGCGTGCTGCTGCCGGCTCGGTTTCAGTCCTGGGAGCAGCCGGGGCCAGCGCGCAGCAGCAGTGATTTTGGGTGGCCGAGAGGTCCGGTTTGCCGCTGGGGCAGCGGAATTGCCAAAGACACCAGCGCTGGCCCTCAAGTAATTTAATTTGCACCACGGCGTGCCGGAGCTGAGCCGCACACTGGCAACGTGAGCGCTGGCGCTCGCAGCCCGACCGCGGCGCGAGCGGGCGCACGTGGCGGGGAGCGGCAGCGTGGGGTGCCAGCCCTGCGCTTTCCGGGGGATGAGGCGATTAGAACCGAATCTCGTTCCTGCTTAATCGTCGCGGGGGGAGGCGGGCCCTGCCCCTGCTCTGCGCTCCCGCTGCACGGGGGGCTGCGGCTCCCTCTCGAGGGGTGCTCGGTGCTGGGTGCAGGACCCCGGTGGGCGCGTGCTGGGTGCCGCGGGCGGCATCGCGGTGGCAGCGCTCGTCACCGCCGGTGCGGATGGCAAAGCTCGAGGTTAAGCTCCTTGGACTGTGCCTGTAATGCCGCTGGCTCGAGTTGAGCGAAGGCAACGGCCTCGCTCGCTCTCCTCCTTCAAGGCCGCAAATTAAAGCCGTTCAGCTGCAAAAATCGATGCCGTGGCGGAGGCCCTAAGTGGGGTCGAGCCCTCGTGCGCACGCACGCGGCGAGGGAGCGGCTCTCGGCGCCCGAGGGCACCACGGCTCATCTCCAGCCCTTCCCCGGGCTGCTGCTTCGCCCTCGAGAGCAACGCTTAAAGCAAAGCGCTGACCTCCCTGCCTTTTATTTTCCTTTTTAAATTTTTTTTTGTATTTGCTAAGAGGGCATCGGCCAAGCGTCGTGCCTTTCCCCGGCAGCGTGCCGTTCGTTGCGGGGAGCGGTGAGGGACCTTCGGCCGCGGCGTGCGCTGCAGCCGGGCTGGAGATCCCCGAACCTGCTCCCTCCTCCCCGCCGGCTGGGTCCTGTTAGGAGCGGCGCCGTGAGAGCCGAGCGTGGGCTGGGAGATGCAGCGCAGCGGCTGCCCGGCGTCTGGAGCCGGTTTCGGGAGCCCGCGCCTGGCCCCGTCCCCGTTCCCCAGCCGGCTCTCGCAAGGATCAGTCCTGCAAGATGCCTCGTTAGGTGCCGGCTCAACGACAGCTCAAGGCAGGGCAGGTCGGGAGGGCAGGGGACGCAGGCGCGACGCGGTGACCTCGGCTGCGCAGGCAGTGCGCGGAAATGCCCCAACGAGGTTACGGGGACAGCGAGAGGGAGGCGGTGGCCGGCCGGGCACCCGGTGTGGGCGCTCGAGGTGTCGTAGGGGAAGCGCAGCCTCCCGAGAGGAGCCGGCATCGGTGGGCGAGCGGTGTGGAGCAGCACCCTGACGGGCTTCGGGGTGGCCGAGCCCTCCGGCTCCGCGGCTCCTGGGGTCGGGTGCTCATAGCGTTACTGCAGCGAGCGAGGACGAGCTCTCCGCTGCTTGAATATTCAACTTTAAAAAAAAAAACCCAAACCAACCAACAAACCAACAACCCGCAGCCCCCGGACAGATGGTAGCTCTGCTGGGGATTTTGCTGAAATGTATTTTCTCTTGATTTGGCAATATGTGATTTCCAACGCTGATAATCATCTTTGTGCTCGTGAAGTGCCTGCCTTTGGAGGATCCCAAAATAGGCAGCGATAGGAACCGGCTGGAAGAGGGCGGTGAGAGAGGAGAGCTTGGGGTGGCTGTCCAGCTGGGGGAAAGCGAGGGCAGAAAATTCCCTCCGCCCTCCCGTTCCTTCCGCTCTTCCTCCAGCCATCATCCCCGTTTTATCCGGGAGGTGTTGGATCCGTGGCAGCGTGGGCACGGCTTCTGACCACGGGGCTCTCCTCACTTTCAGGTGACCTTCACCAAGCGCAAGTTCGGCTTGATGAAGAAAGCCTACGAGCTGAGCGTCCTGTGCGACTGCGAGATCGCCCTCATCATCTTCAACCACTCCAACAAGCTGTTCCAGTATGCCAGCACCGACATGGACAAGGTGCTGCTCAAGTACACCGAGTACAACGAGCCCCACGAGAGCCGGACCAACGCGGACATCATCGAGGTGAGGCCGCTCGTCCTCTCCCCGGCTTTGCGGCTGCGGTGGGGCCAGGGCCGGGTCGGCACCGCAGTCGGATGCGGGAGGTCGGTGTAGGGCGGGGATGGGAGCGAGCAGGTCTCTAACGCTCGGTGCCGGCCTCGTTTGGCACCTTTTTTGGTCCAGCCCACAAAAATACTCGGTTCTGGGTGGTGGAGTTTGAAGCTGTCTTGAGTTGCGTGTTGATCGACCGCCGTGAAACGGAGGTGCAGGTTCGCTTTGTGGGGCTTTTCCCGCGGTCCCGGCAAACCATGGGTGGTTTTGGAGGCGTCTCCCAGGGTGGCTGCTCTGGGGTGCCTCGGCGCAGCCGGCGGCGTTGCCCCTGTCCCTTGTTTCAGACGTGCACGGTGGGCTTGTAGGAGGGCACCAGCGGCTAGAGCACAGAGTAATTCAGGTTGAGAGGAACCTTTGGGTGCCTCTGGTCCAACCCCTGCTCAAAGCACGGCCAACCTCCCGGGTCCGTGGGGCTGCTCGAGGCTTGTCCGGCTGCGTTTTGGCGGTCTCTGAGGACGGCGAGTCCAGCCTGACCAGCCCCAGCACTGCCAAGGGCACCGCGTCCGAACCTCGCTGACGCCAAGGCCGCGCTCCTCCTCCAGCCCGCCACCATCGCAGCAGATGCTCGGCCACCTTTTGCTGTCGGTGGCCCCGCGCTGGCCCTCCCCGCCGCTTTGTCCTCGTCCCCGGTGCTGCAGAGCATCGCCGCACTCAAGCGCGGGCCGTTTGGCTCGCAGGAGGGTGCCGGCGGCGTCTTGACCGTCGGTCACGTCCTCTCCCCTGGCAGCAGCGGCGAAGATGGGAGCCGCTCGGTTGTCGCTTTTCGGCGTGTGGGCAGCTGCCTTTACACGCAGGCGAACGGAAGGCTTGGCTGCGTGATTACCGACATTACAGGCGGGCGTAAATTAACACCCGCAGAGCCGTTAGCGAGCGAGCGGAGTGGCACGGCCCCGCCGAGGGCCCTGGGCGGATCAGAGGCAGTCGCTCGCCTCGGACCTCGCACAGCACGAAGCTTCGCCGCTTCAAAGCGCCGCTGGAGGAATCGGCTTCTCCTGCCGCTCGGGCTGTGCCGCTTCTGCCTTTGAACACCTTTGGTGCATCCTGGGCAGCGCGCTCGGGCTTTGATTTCATGAAAGAGAAGGAAAAAAAACCCAGCGTACCTCCTAAATCTTGCTGCTGGTTTTTTTGTTTCGTTTTTTTCTTTCCCCCCGCTCCGTGAAACATGTTTTTCTGAGAGGTTTGGACTTGAAGTTCTCGCCTCGTTGCCCACCCAGTTCCCACCGACGTGCTGCCGCAGCAGAAGTGGATTGAGCCACGGCCAAGCATCCGGCGGCACCTGCCCGCCCTTGCCGGGGTTTGGAGACTTCTGCCAGCGCGCGGTTGCGTGCGGGCCTCAGGAATGGTTCCAGAATGTCCTTTTTCGGCCCGTTTGAGCCAGGTAGTGCCCGTCCACCGTGAAAGCGCCGGGGTTTTGCAGGCGCAATTCCCTGCCGTCAGCGCAGCCTCGCCCAGCCTCTCCGGGATGCTCAGACTGCGGCGCTCGCAGCGTTGAACAGATTTGTCTTGGCCTAAAAATACCGTAAACATTTTGGGCAGCGTTCTCCGTTCCCTTATGGTCCAAGATGCAAACACTCCCAAGCCGACAAGTTACACGCAGTCCTTGGCACCCAGAGAAATACTGTGTTTGCACCACATGAAAAGCTGGATCCGCGTCCAAAGCTGAGGAGAGGAACATCGGGAGCGGAAGGATGTTGGTGGATGGCAACAAAAAGAGCCCAAACGTGCCGGGCTCGGCACGTCTTGCCGGCAGGGCCGTCTCAGAGCGAAAGCGGCTGGGGCGCAGGCGGGTTCGGAGGCCGCTCGAGCATCTGTCTGCGTCCTCGTCTCGTCTTGGAGCAGGCTTGGGGCTGCTCGAGGATTTTTACTGCTCTCTCTCCCAAATCCCGCTCCCTGGTGCAGATTTCCGTCTCCCCCCAGCCATCTCCCCTCGCCCAGGCCGGGTCCCACTGGCCCAGCTTCGTCCCCACCGCCCACAGACCCAGTGTATCTCACGTTTCTTGCTGGCTCCCGGTTGAACTTGACTCTCCCAAGGGGATCTTTGCATCCTCGAAGCTTCCCCAGCATCGAGCATTTATAGAGGCGTGAAGGCACAGGCTGTGAATTTGCTGCCAAATATGATTTTAAGTGGATTTTAAGGGGCCGCTGCGTGCACCTGTCTTCTTCGTAACGCCTGCAGCCCCTTTCTGCCGGACGGATGCAACCCTTGAATGGCTCCGGCAGCGCCTCAGAAAGGGTGAGGAGCAACGGGACGTGGGGGAATCGAGGCAGAAGCCTCTCGGTTTCATTTTCCGGGCAGAGGCGAAGCGAGCGGTGGCTCCGGAGGCTTGGCCGAGCCAGGGCCTCCTCTCCCAGCAAGGCTGGGGGGCTCCTGGGGCTGAAGGCGCTGGTACCGCCAGCGCCGCGCGGTACGGGTTGGTCTGTCGGAACGATGTTTTCAAACAACCGTAAACGTGAGATCCCGGTTTTCACGGCTCCCGGGGAGGAGCAGTCCGCGGCGGGCGCTGGGAGCGCCCCGTCACACGGGAAGCCCTTGAGGGCTTTATCCCCCCGGGTATTTAGCGAGCGGCAGAGCTGCTCCGGGATGAGCGTACCCGGCCCCGATTCAAGAGGCGTCCAGCACCCCGGCCGCCTTTGGGGACTGTCCCCCGCGGGGTCACCCCCGTGCTTCAGCTGCGCCGGGGCTCGGCAGTGGGGTTCAGCCATGCGGCTCTCACCGTGCCCGGCAAAGTCCTGGCCGTTGCAAGCTTTTAAGTCTGAGAAAATCTCTCTTAATGCAGAGAGGGAGGTTTCCTTAATCAGGCGGGGGACAGCTGAGGCCCCCAGACAGGCACGCTGGGTGCCACGTGCGCGCCCGGCCTGGGATCACGCCGGCTTTGCTTCTCGCTGTCGCTTCTCGTTTCCTCGCAGCCCGGCTGACGTGCCAGTTTCTGAGAAGGGACTTGCATGAGAGCAGAGCTAACGGGTGCGCACAGGCTCCGGGGCCAGTCAAAGTCACACGGCGATTTCTTTCCTTTCCTCGGCTGAATGTCCCGGGGTGGCGGGGGGGCGGTGGGAGACCAGGGCTGATTTTCCCCTAATTCTCCTTCCTGAGGCCGTCGTTCCCCAGGGTGCGTAACATCTGGCGTTCTGCAGGATGCCGGGGAGGTGGCGAAGCGCAGAGACGCCGCGTCTTCATCCTCATCCTCATCCTCACCCAGACTTCCCCAAAGCCTGGGGCGGCCGAGTCTCCCCCCTCTAAGGGAAGTCGACCGCATCCTGGCCGAGCATCGCTTCCTCTCCCATGTTCCGCGTTTCCTGCTGCTCTCTCGCCCTCGCCGCCTTGGAAATCTCCTGCCGTGTGATTCAGGGTCGTGGGAGCGGGAGCGCCGCCTGGAAGAGCGGGACCTGCGGCGGGTCCTGCCGGCGGGGGGCTCCCGGTGGAGCGGGGGGCGCTGGGGGCGGCAGGGAGACGGGCCGACGGTCAGCCCGTTTGGGTTTGGG
>VZSC01018857.1:0-12007 GCA_013398225.1 Steatornis caripensis
AGGGCGGGCGGCGGCGCCGTCGGGCGGGAGGGGGGCCTGGGCCGCTGCCGCGGCTGCTGCGCGGAGAGCCGGGCCTGCCGCTGGCGTCGGGGCCGGGCCTTCGGTGCCGCGGAGCTGCCTGGGCTGCCGCTGGCACGGGAAGAAGGGTCTGTCGGGAGCCGAGGCGCGATCACGGGCACAGCTCGCCTTTACTACGGCGCTGCATGCCCCCGAACGAGACGCGTGTTGCCCCCCGTTCATTTAACTGTCGGAAATCCTGTCAGGCTTAGTCGTGAAATAAATGCAAAACCTGCTGAACAGGAAGATAAGCGTGCCCCCTTTTCGAGCTGGAGGCTCTCGTTGTGATATGTTTGATTCTTAGACAACAGCTAAAGAACTAACAACAACAAAAGAACGTAATACATAAATTAAAACCCTTACTAGTACAGTACTCAGGATCCGTAGACATCTTGGTTAATAATGTGAGACCTACAATACATGGGAGTCCTTCACATCAAATACTATTTTAAAACCAGCATATTTTGTAATGGTTATTTGTAGAAACTGTGTACAAAGGCTGAAATGCAGTTGTAGCAACAGTTCAAATAAGTTGTAGGCTGTTGCATTTTTATTTCTGCAAAATTTGCGTATGATTTTCACCACATTTTCCACAAAAAATAACTGATATTTCCATAGTGGGCTTCAATCTACAAGCAAAACAGACTCCCCCGTTTGTTAAGGAGGCATGCATTTTTCTTAGACTCTTACATTACCGAATTGAACTAATTTGCCTAATGCTTTCTAGACTTGTCCCTCTGTTAAACCAGATGATTCATACCAGCACTATCCTAAGCCTGGCCTGGCAGAACCAGAATCTGATCCTATCCGTAGTACTATCTCAAATCAAGCTTTATCCCATGGTTATCCACCCCAATAGCCTCCTGCAGACATTATGTGAATTTTTGCTTGGTGACATACCCCTAGAAAACAAAAGCAGCTTAAAATACTGAAAAATGCAAAGGATTAGTAGTGTTTGTTTAGAAACAAAAAGAAAGTTGATATCTCTAAGACACCCCAAACTACGTAAGCATAAAACTGAAGTCACGGTGCAAAAGAAAACCAGAGTAAACTTTTCTAGATAAGATGAATATTCATTATAATGCAGGTAATGCAACAAACTGATAAAGACAAGTAGACCTATCAAACAGTTCTGGACCTAAGACAACATCAGCTTTGTGTGTTATGCTACACCAGTCTTTTGGTGTGTGATGCTGAATCTTTAATGAACTTTTCCCATTACTCCTTTTTCTTTGCCTTCATTTTCTTGTCCCAGTGACAGACTTATTAATGTCGACTCTCCTCCAACACCTTTTCCTCTTTTTAGTATTTATTTTGAGGGGGAAAACCCAACACCTACATTTCCTCTCATTTTTTTTTTCAAATATCAAATCAATCCCTAGAATATAAACCACACTAGTCCAAAAATTCAACACCCTGTGCTCAGATCAAGTTTTAGGGACAGTTAAAGTGATTATAAGATTCTATACCAAACTGTTGCACAGGATTATTTGTATGTTGATTTGAATTTTTTCTGCCTCAAAGCAGGTCCTTTATCTCTCCTAATTTTTGTACAGCAAATAAAGTACAGATCTGACTTTGACAGCGGTCATTAGACACCTACCATAATACCCACTGCTGAGCACCAGGCGTGACTGATCTGTGCTGCTGTTTGGTCTAGAAAGAAATCCACTAAGCGCAAAGAATATAAAAAAATGTAAAGTTTTGTATCTTCTTCCTTTTCAGTTTATTCTGAATGAATTGTACCCGGTAATTAAATAGAGCAGATTGGGTCAGCTTTTCCGAGTAAAATGCAAAAAAAATGTAAAAACTCATAAAAACCAAAAGAACACCAGTAAGAGCACTACAATGAATGAATTGCAATTAAGATGTTTAATACAGAAATGTCCTTTAAAATTTTGGGAATTATTGATTTTGTACTAGTTGTACTGTATTTAGAAAACTTAGAAAGTTTAGGGAGGTGGGTGAGGAAGCTTCTCTGATGGCAACTTTGCATGACTGCGGAGGCATTGATGCTATGTAGCTACTTTGCAGAGCTTCGCCCCCAAAAGGTATACCAATAAAAAAACCCAAATCTCTATATTAGTTGCTTCTTTGTGCAGAAATCCTCCTCCTCTCCAGCTGTTACACGCTCTAACATGCATCTGTGTATTCTAAAGCCAGAAGGTACCCAGAAGGTACCATTAGTAGCCCTGCCAGCACTACGAGATAGAGTATCCTTTCATGTTAAGAAAGGAGAGTCTCATTTGTATTTTGAGTTAGGCTATAACCTTCCCAGTTAGTCTGCTGATGGCTTTCTCTTGATGCCTTGAAAAGCTTGTTTGTCTCTAAAATAGTTTCCCTATAGTTATACATTGTACCTTGCAGTTAGGTTACTTCTCTGTAGTTTTAACCTTATATTTTAGTACAAGAACTGCCTGCACATCAATACTTAAAGAGAAGAAAGTACCTCAGCTTCAGAAACCCAGAGCAAAAACTAGTAAATCAGGCATTACTATGAAAAGCATGCAGCTGAGTGGTATACGCTTCCCTGTAAAGCACATGGAAGAACTTTGTATGCTGCAGGGAAGCTGGTACGACAGAGCAGGGTAGGCAGCACTGCAAGAGTGCTGATAGCTTGAGGTAACGCAAACGCATGCAACAAATACAGAGTGACTTTTCAAGCTTCAAACAGAATGATATGTATACAGATGATATGTATACCTTTAGAACAGAACTGTCTTCTTTTCCCCCCTCTCACAGGGCACGCACTTGCTGAGCAACACTGCACAGTACATGCTCGTACACTGGGCTGCAGGAAGGGAATATATCCTATCAAGTAATATAGAACGGCTTGGGGTATAATGCTGCAAAAGCAGATTGTGGCTTCTTGCAGGGCTCATCTCAAGATGGGGTGCTGTCTAGAGGTATTTCTCCAGCTCCAGTACAGTGCGCTATGACCTCTTTCCTGTACCCTGTGGACCTGATGCATTTGGTCAGCAGACCCTAGTTAGGTCAGCTAGCTGTGTTAGCACAGAAGATGACAAAGGAAGAGACAGGATATTGCATCATGCTTCAGGTGTAAGATGCAGGCCTAAAGAGAAGACGTGTGAGATTGGACAGAGTTTGACAGATTTCATGCACTGTTTTCTCTTCCTGTCCTCCCTTTTAACAACCCAATCGCATGTGAGTGATAGAAGGCTGACATATAGACATATACCCAAAAGTTGTTTGTTTAGAAGCAAGTTTTTCCTTGCTATTAATTTAGCCCTAAAGCACAAGCCACTGACAAATTCAACTTTTTTGGTTGAAGAACCCAACTTAATTTTCTTATTTTTGGAATACCGTTGTCTCTAGAAAAAGCCCATGGCTTGAAACATCAACGTCCTCCTTTATTTGAAATCATCTTGTCCAAATATTTAATCAGAATTTCGGGCAGTTCGAATGCCAGTGTGGCTGGGTTTGTGGTGTAATGTTACATGTATATTTTCTTTCCGGTTCTTTAAAACATTTTTTTAGCTTCTGTCCTTGCCTTTCATTCATTCCGAGAGCCTGAGTCAGAATGTCAGAAATGCGATTTCTTACTTGACAATGGCCAACAAGTATTATTCAGCCTGCTAAAGAGTTTCATGGAGATTGCAAGTGGCAGAATTAACCTTGAGGAGGTAGAAAATGGCTAACAGGGTATAGCTATTGTTGATGCCCGCTTGCCAAGTGGAGAGATTTTACAAAGTTTCTTAGGAGTGAAAGAGCTTTACTACAAGAGGCTTTGCTCAGAGGTGCACTAACTGCTGCTGAAGTGAAACGTCAGGGAATCACATAGAAGGCTTTTTCTTTCCTCATTAAATAATTTCCTAACCTGGATCACAAAATACAGCCTGTTGACAGTTGTCTCTTCTGCTCTGAATTTACCAGTGTAGTTACTACATAACCATATGTGGGTCGTCGTATCGTACAGGTTTACTTGTACTTTCATTATTCGGCAGTCTGATAGGTACTCAGTTCCCAGGCCATGTAAGAGGGCACTGAGACTGGGTGCTGAACCCGCAAAACCTTTGCTTATGGCAAGGACATAAGTGAAGGTATTTAAGCATCAGGATGAGCTTAAGTAGCACTACCAGGAAGTAGTGATTCTGTGATTAAAGCTCATGCTTGGAAATAGGCAGTGATGTCCTCTGGGGGATTTCACTGCCTCGGGACTACCTGGCTTGTTTGCAATGATTTTAAAGCCCAAGTTTATTTAATTCCAAGGCTGTATATAGAAATTATACTTTTAGTAGAGACTATACAATGCTTTTTTCACATTCCTGCTAAACTGGGTAATCCTGTTTACGCCTTTGCTTGGCAGATTTGTTCAGTCGGTTCTAATTGGTTTCAACTCTATAAATACCAATGATAATTCAAAGTAGATCTGCTAGTTTTGCACCAACTAGAAAGTATAATGTGAAAGTTTCTTTACTCATGAGACAAAAAAGGAAATCTGTCTGAGCTTTTTAAAAAAAAAAGCCAACAACCCAATTCTTATTCTTTTCTTCTTACAACATGCGCATACTCCCCTGTTCGGGCAGTATCCATGCATGTATGGGCATACAGGTAGGTTTTGAAGCAAAAGTATTGATGTCAATGACACAGTCTGTGTAATTTTAAATATGGTACTAGTGTAAATATTGACAGGAAATTAGTTTAAACAGAAGCCCATGATTTTTTAAAAACATGCCAAAACAAGACCCAGGTTTTAAAGATCTTTGTTTAGGAAATTTTTGAGTTGGTCTCTTTGTAGGAAAGGGCTAGGCTTTTGGGGTTTGGTTTTAAACACAAGTTGACATTTTTAGTGAAAAAAAAATTAAAACCTTTTTCATTGGCTCTAGACTTAAGGTTACATAGACATCAAAGGACATAAGCAAAAGGGTGTGATGCTGCAGCAACAACTCAAGTATTTGTTCCACACAAAGCTTTTTTCTGCGATATGGAAAAAAGCCAATATGACTCATAGACCTTTGGTCAATTTTGCCAAGCTAGCAAACACTAGTGTAGCTTATGCACAGGAAAAGCCTTGCTGGGCAAACTTAACTTTATTGAAGGAGTCTCCCATTGTTTTGTTATTACGTGTTTTAAACACAACTTGCCAGTCCTACTGTCTACAGCAGCCAAAAGCCCCTTCGTTGGGTCTGAGACACAAGTGATTTGCTAGTAGTAGGGCTGGGATAAGATTCAAAATGGAAGATATTAGAAGGCACGCACAGTGTGTCACAGCCTTCCTCCTCTTGCAGGCTTGAGCTTATTTATTTTTCTCCCTTCCTTTCTGCCTGTTGAAGACCCCTCTTTGCATGTGGCATTTTTTCTGGATGCGCTGGCTGCAGAAAGATCTCCTCTTCGTACCAAAGGATATGATGGGAGGGAAAGGCCAGTCAGCTGCTTCCTTCAGCACGTAACTGGGGTTAGGTTGCTAAGCACAAAGAACTTACGGTCATATCCATAGAAGAGCTCTGTATCAATAAATACGGGATATTCTCTGCTGGAGCCAGGCAAGGTTCAACACATTAAATAAAGCCGTGCTAGCTGGGGTAAACTGAAAATTCCTCTGAGGGCTTACACTTACAAAAGCAGACTGGATCGATTCCAAAACTGACCCACCTCACCAAAGAGGAAATATTGACTTTAATGTAATCTCTTTACATTAGAGGAATTTGTTTTACGCCCTCTTCTCAAACAGAATGGAAAAAATTAATGATACTATCCCTGATGTTATTTGAAAGAATCAATGAGCAGATTAAAGTAAGAAAATGAAGGTCAGTATCTTTTATGTCAGTCCGTGCCAATTTTTAACCACTAGTTTGGTGATTGGCGGTCTTTATATATAACCTAGACTTAGCTGAGTAATACAAGCGTAGCTCTTCTAAAGCTGGATTTCTTTCACCTCTGTTGCACACGGAAGTGGAAATGACAGATTTTAAACTCCTGCAATTCCTCCATCATCAGCAGGCAGAATCAGGAAGCCAAGGCACCCTTAAGTTACTGGCTACCTGTTTTGAATACCTCAGGAGGGGCTGATCATCTATAAAATTTCAGCAGTGGGAAGGAGAGCCAATATGAGCTACTGCGGACACTCTTCAGTAACTTAAGGTTGAAGGAATGGGCAAGGATGTTGTACAGCCTCATCCCTTAATCACAGATTCAAAGCCTCAAAGGGACACCTACAGAGAAGACAGGAGACAAGAACATGCACTGGCAGGGAAAACAAAGATATTGTTTGTAGAGATAAAGCAAATTATGAAACAGCTTTTTTTTTTTTCCTTTAAATAAACTGTACCAGTAGCAAAATCTAAAATCAACAGAAAGGCTCTCAAAATCAAATTATTGATGATTGGCCCACAGTTTAGGGCAAGAATTAGCTTAAGCTTAGCTGTGTTTATCATTCCATGTCTGATAATTACCTAAATGGGAATCGGAGGGAGCAGTAGGATGCTGGTCTTCAGGGTGCCATCAATGTTAAAATTACATGACGTGCCATGTACTGAATTTGTTGGGTTTTTTCCCCCCATAATTCACATTTTTGTATTTTTTTCACCCGCACTCCACGACGTAAAAGCATGTTAAACCCCCCCATTTCTACAGAAAATAAATGAGGAGACAATTGGAGGAGTATGCGTGACACTAGGAAACACCCCAATTTCCAAATCTTTAACTGCAATCATTTGACAATGCTACTAGGTGCTGCAGCTTTATTTTCCATGTTGCTGCCACAAAATGCTTTGCACAGTTGTATGGTAATAGCAGTTTTAATGACACAAGTATGAGAGTGACTTTAAGTATAAACAGCTATGAAGAAGAGAGTAAACTTCAGCTGATACACAAAAAGATGAAGCATAGACCATATTCCATGTGTCTCTAAATGACACAAAATGTGAAAATCAGAGATGAATACCAGTGAAATTACATGGAGAGACAGGTCCTGTGGATGTTGCACAGCTGGAAGCTGGCAAGAGAGGCAGAGAAGGGGAGAGGCCTGTTTCATTATTATTTTTCAGCTGCAAGACTTGGCAACCTCACTTGATACCTGTTGCTGTAAACTAGTGGTAACTCCACTGAGAGCAAGCTATAGCAGTAGAAGGATAGAGTAATAGAGATGAATAAATTCCATTATCCTTTAGAAAAGGAAGAGAAGTTTTGAAGCATTTCCTCAAATGAGCATGGAACTAGTGAGATTAGATGGGGAAGAGGGGATATGGTCATGCGTCTTTGGTCATGGTCACGTCAGGTGATGTGTTCGGCATGTATTAGAGCATTGAGAGAGCTCTGAGAAGACTCAAGGGTAAGAATGCCAGTAAACAAGCAGAGACAAAATAAAGCCGTTTCTGCAATGGCTGGGTTGGACTAAATTGCTGATATTAACTAATGGACTGTCAAACTCAGGGGAAGCAAACCAGTCTGAGACAAACTTAATGTCAGTTTTATCAACACTGAAATTGGGAAGAAAAAAAAAGAAAAAGGTTAAGTTTGAAAATGCTTGATTTCACTCACATTATTTATGTCTTTCCACCACTCTCAGATAACCTTCCCTTCTTTTATCTCTTGCCTCTCACTTTATAAATATAACTAAAAATTAATTCCCATATATACAAAGGTGAAACTCAGATGAGCTTCTATGGTAGCTGTAATTAAATTATTGTGGACTTCTCCAGAAAAAAAACATTCGACTTTAAGTTCACGCATTTTGTTGGTAAAGCAGAGCATTCCAAGAATATTTAAAATAAAATGTTGAACAGCAAGAGCTGTTCTTTATAACAGGTTTACATTATTGTATCTATACCAAAATGCTCCACGACCATGCAGTGATGTAATTCAAGGCTGAAAATTAATTGGGAAAAACCAACAAATATTACTGCTTTTTGGATAGGTGAGGGCAAAATTCAAGGTCTTGGAGTGAACGGATGTTTATTTTTTCATTTAATCGCGGTGCCGTCTCTCAATAAATGTGTCTGCTTGTGGAACTGCTTCCAAAAGGTGGCTTTCTCTAAACATGAGAGGAGTGTATAACTTCTGAATAGTTTTTTCAATATAAATTATTGCTGAGGTTTCTTAGAAGAAAAAAAAAAAAAACCAAAACCATGAAGGTGCTTTGTCCCGTTCATATATTAAAGTGAGTGGCAGTGGTCCTCATTGAAAGCAGTCTCACAGTAGCTGCTGGCTATCGGACGACTTATGCAGTTACCTAAACCTGGTACCCTAACACAGTTATTTAGGTCATAGCCTTACTTTGAACAGTATTTACTTCAGAGAATCATCTTTCTCAATTTTTTGTAAGTAGTTTAGCGTAAGTCTTTGTAACTGGTAAACTGTAATTTCATTCACATTTTCAGAATTACTTTTCTATTAATTAAACATTAAATATATGAGACACAAATCCACCGGATGAATTGCAAGTGAAATCTGAAGTTTGAAAGCCTGTAATCTATCAAATTTCCAGTTCACTAAATTCTGAGGATAAGTTTCTGAAGCACAACATAAAACCGTTTGGCAAATCATATAATGAATATATATGGAGATAGATATATATATATAAAAATATATAATGGCAAATATATAATGAAACAAAGGAAACTGTACATGGGAACTTCAATACATTGTTTCTTAAAACTGAAGAGAAGCTAAAACTAAAGTCAATGCTTACTAATAATTTGCAAGAAAGCTTGTAACAAGAATATTTTAGGCAAGCCAGTTACTTGAAAAGCTTGGGGCTCCCCACCTCACATGTACCTGGGCTGGGCTGGGCTGGCTCGTTGCCAAATTCCCATGTGAAGCCGAGGCCAGAATCTGGGAAATTCTCATCTCAAAACCAGCTCATGAAGTTTTACTCAAGCTTATCTCAAACGACCTAAAAGTACTCAGTTTGGACGGTGCAATGCTGGGATAACATTATTTATTTTACAGGGTGTGTCAAATTCATAGCATACGAATGTCAAGAATTCATTGCTGTTTTTCCAAGGGGGCTTTGGTTTTAAGGTAATCTACACTTGTTACCCTAAAATAAAGGTATACAAATTTTGGCCCCATTATCTCAGAAGATAATACTAACTGTATCACAGCTATCACTAATTAGACAAAAATAGACTTGATTATGCAGTTCTTAAACAGCAGTGAATCAGAAAATGAACTGCCAGCCATGACGTGCCTGAAACTGCTGCACGCACCCCCTTCCCAAGAGCAGCCCACACTCATTACAGAATAGATCAGTCCACTTACATGCTGTTGAGTGTCAGCTTCATCATTCAGGACAGTAGTGTCCGATTCTTGTAATCTCTCTCCTTCTCCTCTTCCTCATTTAAAGGAGGAAGAGACTGCATGGCCTGTAGTCACTTCTCTCAACAGGAATTAGTTGCTATCTATGCAGTTTCTTTTTTAAACCACTGTATTTTTAAGGAGCTGTTTGCATGAGCGGTTTTATTTATTATTATATTGAAATTGAACCTTGAGCTAGTAAAAACAATATTATGGTAGTGCTGTAGCTCTAAAACCAGAGCTGCTGTTCTCCCAGGATGACACTTCAAATGCTGCACAGAACTTTTAACTGTTGAACATGGAGACGTGTGCAGTGTACAAGCCTCAGTTATTGCAAACAGCAAAGCAGCAGAAGGCTATTTTTAAGAGGTTATTGCTAAGAGTTTTAACTGCAATCCAAACCTCAACACACAGAAAAATTATTTTTGTAGGGGAGGGTGGGGTAGATCAAAATTACTGCAACTTTTTCAATTTTATTTTAATGTCACTTGTTTGCACTGCAAAACAGCACAGAAACAGCATTCATCTCAAAAGTCAATGATCTCTTGAGGACAAAAGACAGAGAGTCAGTCTTCATGCTGTTATAACCTGATCAGCAATCGTTCAGGAAGCTGAGTGAGGAAGAAATAACAAGACTTCAAGAATTTGGCAGAGGCAGATGGAATTGCCCCAAAACATCTCTACTCAGAGCAGTTGTGTCTTCCTCAGGTATCCCACAGCTTTCTGTCTTACTCTGGCTCGTGTTCAGCCCTTTGGCTGGAACCACCAGCAAGGTCACCCAGTCATTTTGGGTTGTAATGCCACATAAATAAAGACAATGCACAACTCTGCTCTCCTTTTCTCAGAAAGTCTGCTTTCCTAAAGTCTGTCAGATATTGTGAAAATAACTTGGCCACAGAAACCTTTTCAGAGATGATTCAGTCTTCATAAAGCAGTAGTTTGTATTTTCCAGAATCTCAGCAAAAGGAGCCCACTTCTTTTTCCCAACATGACTCAAATTTATGGTCAGAGGCACCCAAAGAGACAGACATTCTGGTTTCCAGTTGTAGGAAACCAGGCCAGCAATCCTGTTCCTTCTGCGGGCAGCATTGCCATGTCCTTTTCTGACCGTGTATGCTTCAGCAGAGCCTAATCTGTTGAATTTCCAGCTGTTGAGGCAGCTGGAAAACATTTGCCAATGTAAATAATAACTCATCCACTCTTTAGGTAGAGCAGAGAAGTGTAGCATACTACTGCTGTGTTCAATAACCTGTGCTGGAGCAGGGCTTATGGGTGGATGAAATTGGATTTTATTTTTTAATATGGTCTATGACACCAAAATATCTTAGTGTAATAGAAGAGTAGGAGAAATGATGAACAGCAGGCTCCTGGTTGTATGTGTGCATTTTGTTTTGTTTTTCCCAAACCCAGTCTCTCTCTTTAATGATGCTGGCAAAAACCACGCATTGGTTGTGCTGGTGGTGAGGTGTGTGCCAGATAGGGACAGTCATGCTCACAACTGACCACTGCTGTGAAATGCTACAAATCTAAGCACATTCAATTTGGGAGATGCTCTAAAATAGATTTTCCCCTCTGAAGCGGTCTTCCCTCTTTCACTCTTTCTTCTCCAATTCGTCAAACACTGCTATTACCAACGCAGCTCCAGAAGAGTCGTGTCAGTATTAGGACATTACCAAATTGTCATTTGACCTTTTTTTTTTTGAAGGTCAGGAAATAAAGTACTTAAACTAGTGCTGATAGTTCCTTGGCGGCAGCATTTGCCAAGGTGGAATTGTAACTGAACAGTGACAAGTACGGAGGAATCAGTAAGAAAAATCTGTTGCTGACAAGGGCTCAAATGTGAAACTTAAGCAGTCTGTCTCCCTTCACTTGCCTGGTCACTCTTCTCACCGCAGGCCTTTGAAGGCTCTAACCACCGACTTACTACATAGCATCTCTCTCAGCCAGCCATGGTCCGGTGATGGACATAGAATATGTATGTATCCTGTTCCTGACATACTGATGAGGAATAATCTTCCCAGAATTAAGTTTTAAAACAGTTTTTCTTCAATACCATACAGGAAGAGGCAGCTTGAGAACGTTTACCTATTTGATGCTCGCATAGTGACACACACCGGCATGGCCTTTCACAGTGTCGCTGAAGTTAATGCCTTACATATAAATACAGCTTCTCCTCAATGGACTTTGTTTGCTTTAGCCTGACTTTATTTTCAAGGGATTAAAACTTAGCAATAATATTTGTATGGTCTTGAAACTCTTCTGTTTTTGGAAAAAAGCACGTTGTTAAGTGCAGAGAGGAGGCAAAAAAATGTTTTCCTTTAGTTTCACTTTGTCACGTTCTGGGAGGAGCAAAATCAGACACCAGAAACCTCCCACAAAGAAAAGCTGACTGCTAGAGCTTTTTTAGAGAACTTACTTCAACACTGCTCTTAAAAAAGGTATGGAAAATGTCGTACATCATTTTGAGGTACCTACAGCAATACTACTTCGTTAAGATTTTTGAAGCTAGGATTTCATACAGTTTAGTCTTAAGCACTGCAAAGCATCCACAAACTATAAGGTGGGAATGATTACTGAAGTCCTTAAAGAACAAGCAAGTCATATGCGAGTCACACAATTTTCTTCTTTACCCGTACACTCGAAACATATACATTATCTTTAGGGTGCATTAGGAAGAGTGTGGCCAGCAGGT
>VZSC01018857.1:19098-68443 GCA_013398225.1 Steatornis caripensis
GGGGGGGGGGTCTGGGGGCGGGGAAGATGATAATCAGAAATACTTCAAAAAACCCAACAAAAAACGTCTGTTGGACCAAGTAAGAAATCATAAAGGCAATGGGTATTCTGGAATAAAGATGAGGGTGTAAATTGGATGAATACAAATAGATTTTAAAAATGCAAATATGGGGTGAAAAGAAAAAGAGAACTGAGAAAGAGACAGCAACAGTGATGAGGGGAAAAGTCATGGGGAAACTTTGTTGACTGAAGAAGTGCAGTGATCTTAAAAGAACAAGTTTGATAGAATGAAAGACTAAGTAATACTTGAAATTTTAAGGAGGCATGTTAACAGGCAAGACAATATTTAAAATTTATCAAGATCAATTTTGATTAGGATTCGAGTTTGTACAGTTCCAGTTCAGGAAAAGAAAAAAAAAAAACACTAAATACCTCTTAGATTATGACTTTGCTCCTGAATCCCCTGAAAGTTGCCAAAAGAGATAGATTTCAAAGACAGTCTTGTTGATTAATCCATACCTTTGGCATTGTAGGTAGAATTGCTACAATATTAGTTACCAGTTTTGGTGAGGAGCCTGTATATTAACAGCATAGAAGTAAACGTGTAAAAAGATTTACGTGGGCATGATCTATGTTAAGATGATGACACTTTTGAAAGCCTCTCTATCACCTAGGACTACACTCAAAAAGAATTTACGTGGTGAATGGTTCAATCCCTAAGTCAAAGTGTCCTCTCCCTAAGATACAACCCATGTTCCTATATGTTGTGGAAAACCATTCATAGCAGCTGACACACTGAGCAGAAAGCTGCCAAAATTTAGTGATAGGAAACATTATTACTAGTTGCACAGGCCCCACTACCTTAATGTGTACTGAGGAGCTTCTTGGCTAATACTGCCAGTCCAAAGATGTTTCTTTGGCCCAATGCTCTGAAATGTTATCTCTACAGCAGTCCATGCACCTTAATGGAGGTATGCTTCATTATTCTTCGGATACCTTAGCATGATATTGGAGAGGAGTGGGGAAGGCCATTATGAAAATGGTCCAGCACCCCAGTTTAAGGTTTACATGCCTGTAAAGGGTAGAATACCTTGATATTAGTTAGGTGTCTTGAAGTCATTAAAATCCAGGTTATTTAAGAACAAGTAGCAAGATTGTTTATACAAAATCCAAAATCGATAACTGAATTACATACAAAGCGTTTACAGACAGAGGACAGAAGTGAGAGGGAACCATACAAAATCTACTTATCACAAGAGCAGAAGTTTCTTCTACTTCCTTTCTATCCAGCCAATATGCTGTTAGATTCGTAACGTAGATGTTCAGAGATTCAGTCCTTTTACATAGCTTATATCCTGAGGGATAACAGGGAGCCTAGCTTTGGGAATCCTTCCTTTTTTGTACTACCAACACCCTTTTGGGGGAGTTATTAAGATTCAAGGCTGCCTCCTCACTCCACCCTGCTGAGAAGGATTTCTTAATATTCATTTGGTCCCAGGTAACTTCAGAATTTCTCCCTCCTTCCCACTGAGCACCCCTTTATGTTTTCAAAATGTTCAATTCCCTTAGGCCTAACGGGGAGCAATCATCGCCTGCCTAGATTGTAAACAGATTATGCTAATGGTGCTCCAGAACCCTAAAGTTTTAACTTGCTGTGATGCAAAATGCCCTTTCTTGTCAAGCAATTCAAGACCCGGGCTGATGCTATTTTCATACAGTTTATCAGGCAACCCAATATTTTACATGCATATGAAACTAGCCTGTCTTATTGCATAACTGAGTTTGCTTGCAGCTTATGCAAGATCAGATCTTATCTGAAATCAAACACTGCAGCATTTTGTAAAAACAGGTTTGGGGAGACTACCCCTTCTGCAACCCGAACTATTTCCCTCCAAAAACTGTTTTTTGGGGGACACCATGATCTTGCCACCCGTAGAGTTGATATCTAACTTGAGGTTAGCCACCCCTAGCCCTTGCTTGGCTTTAGTTACTCATTATCCAGCACTGCTGAATTAAATTTTCAATTATATAACACATTTCTTAATCTAAAAAACCACTTTTAAGCACACTATATAACATTCATTGTCTGATAAGAGTGTAATAAATTTACCATAACCCTTTTTAAATGCAGGTGTTTGGTGAATCTATTTGAACAGCTAAGTTATCTTATGCTCTACCACTTTCATGTTACTATTTGTCTGTTTGCTTTCTAAAACAACTCTGAAGAACAGTTCAAGAGGAAATGATGTAATTTAATTGTTTCTTTTTGAGCTGACTGTATGCCATTAACACTCTATATATGAATGGTGGGAAAACAGTTATAATGTGTCAGCTAAAGACCGGTGATAATCACACTAACAGCACATTTCTCTCATTCATAACTGCTCAACGTGCCCGATTCAGGTTATTTTTCACTTATTCTCTACATATCTGCTCTTTTTTTTCCCCTCATCATCCAGAAGGTCTTACCTGACCCAACAGTTTAGTTTACAAAGTAAATGATACACAGTGCTATCCCAGCTAGAAGAAATTTATCAAGCTGGTGAGTGCATTTAGTGTGCAACAGTTTTTCATCACCTTCACCATGTTTAGAGCTTTAACACCCAATCCTCCTATCTGAAGAAGTTGCAAGACTTGCAACACTTCTGAATTAATAAAAAAGATGGTCCAGTATGTCATTATTACATGTGATAGCATGGTTCCCACTTGTAAATCATCTTCCTGGGACTGTATTTTATGCCCATAACAAATTTTAATCTAAAAAAATAATCCTAAATTTATTGCTTTTGTTCACAAGCTGAAGGAATACTTCTCTCTGCTCCTCCTTACATTTCATAAACAATCTGTGGGACAGGAAAAGCTAACTGACTTCCTGTAACTCCTGGTTTAATAAAGTAAACAAATTCTGCCCTCAGGTTTACACCTACAGACTTAGGGAGACTGAAGCAGACTCAAATTCTTGCTCTGCATCTGCAACTTTCTTAACAATTCTGTAGAATTTTATTGTATTTCACCATTTCATTGTCTAGTAACATAATGTCTGTTCAGCTAGGATAACAAAGACATGAAATATCCTGTTATACTTACTGGCTATCCTGGAGATGACTGGACTCTGTCTTCACAGGGGGAAAAGAGACTAGAGATCTTACTCTAATACATGTTAAACACTCCCTAAGCAGCAGTCCCACAGAAGACTACTGGGGTAACATTTTATGGACAAGGAGGTCCAAAACACATGGAGGATGTTTGTCAAATAAGCCCGCTACCAGGAACTGACCATGAAACAGGGCACATTTGGGAAAAGGCTTGTCATGAAAATGACTTAAAATTCCTGCCTCTCTGACTGCCAGTAGCAGCTTTGTGGAGTCCCTTGAGACGACTTAAAAACAAAAGACACCAAAGTGTGCAAAAGGACATCATTATGTAATTGTGAAGTAATTTCTGCACTACAGAAATAAGATTATGGTAGTAGTAAATTATTTCCTTTATTTTTTTCTTGCATCAGACAATAGAACATCAAATAATTAAAGAATTAAGAGAGTTAACTTGCTTCCTGTTGCTTTTACGTCAGTTTTGACAGAAAGTAATTACAGGTAGTTTGTTCAGACACGATACTAATATTCTTTGTATTTCTGCTAGGAAAATGGCACATTTAACTAAATAGAAATACTATGATACATTTTAGTTATCAGTTGTATGTATTTAAGATATCAAATATATGTCAAATATCTGTCTGTCTTAAGTTTATATGTTTATACACATGTGTTTTGCTGTGTTAAACATGAGCATTATTCAAACCAGGGCAACTGGTCTGTAGATTAGAATTATTTGTACAGGTAACTGAAACAAATTAAACTCTCCCCATTACAAAACGATATTTGAGTGCTAGATATTTAATTGTTTGACTGGGACAGACTTACACACTTACTTAAAAAGCAACATGGGTGGCAACTAAAGTCAGGCTATTCTGTGTCACATTTTAAAGTCTGTTATCAGATGCTCCTAATCTAGTTTTAAGTTGTTTTCACCATCAAATTCGCATTATCCCCAGAAGCTGTTACCAGTCAAGCAGCAAGCAGCACTTTCTTCCCAACAGGAATAAACAACCACCCCCACATCTACACCTGTTTGAGTAGATGCATCCGGTGGGAAGTGATGCACCCACTGGGCTGCGTGTCTGTCTGGAGGAACAGTAGCTGAGGTTGGCAGAAGAGCACAGATTCTGCTGGACAGAAAAGACGCACAGAGGGAAGGATGTTCCTCCATCAAGGAAGGTCTCAGTACTACATGTGAGAGACTTGCCTATCCAAGTACTTGTAGGAGCATCGGTGGGTTTTGGATTTGGATTAGGATTATCATATGATTACAGAGTCAAAGAATAGTAGCATTTGGCTTATCCTAGTCGGATAAAATGCGAGAAACCTGACGCAACTGTTTTGGGAACGCTTATTACTTATCTATTAGGCAAAGACTACAGATCAGCATTAAGTATCAAGACCTGTTTTAGATAATCAAATTTACCTTTCATTTTTGCACTAATGCATTCTCCATATAATTAAACATTTTTCTGTGAACATCTTACGTTATTACAAGAAATTATATTATGTATGGTCAAATTTTTCAATTATGTGAAAAATGTGAACATACCTACCTACAGAATATTTTCATACTCTGAGAAGTAAAACATCATCATTACAGAGCAGTTAGCAGGACTGCTGAAAGATTCTCTCTAAAGTAGACTCCTTGGACAGAAAACAATAACAAGTAGCTCACTAGAAATTCACATTTAAATATGAACTGCATTCTAGGTGCTAGAATTTTATATCACGTAAGGCTGATACAGCTCAGGCTTGTAAACCTGTGAGTTTTCTATCTAAATAATTCTCAAAGCTCATTTTAGGAAAGGGTCAGAAACTTCGTCTTTAAAAAAAAAGAAAAAGTGGGTTTCTAGGTCCCTCAACTTCAGAAGCAGAAGAACGTTCTGATTGCAATTATTCTGTCAAACTCACGGGACTCCAACACAATCTAACTGCAAAAACTGACTGAGCTAAAAAAAAAAATTAAAGGATAGAAATTCAAGTATCTGCTATAAATGAAAAAAATTATTTCTAGGTGACACAATAACCAGAAAGAACAAAACTGCTCCATGTAACAGACTTTATTGACAACCCCTGAGGTAATGAGTGACACACATTTTAATGCAGATAGATGTAAAAGAGCTAGGACCAATGAATAGATATTTGCTGATAAGAAAGAAACAAAAGAGATGCAAGTGCAGGGGAAATAAAAATAGACACATCTTCTGTTCACCATACACCTAAAATGGCCAAAGTGATTAGAGAGAACATGACTGTGTAATGAGGGTGGACAAAGAAACGCCCAAGTTGCGTCTTACATAAGAAACAGCTACAGTTGCCTGATTTTATACTTTTTTAGATTTCCCTTGAATACAACTCTTTTTCTGAAATATAACACACAACAGACTTCAGATGCAAACGTATTTCAAAACACTTAGGAAGAAAACCAGCAGCTGTGCATGGAACCCTTTGCATTAACATCAAAACTGTTACTTAAGGCCTGAATTATGAAGACAGATAGTACTTGACTTTTACTGTAATCCCAGTATTTCAATGCTTCAGTTTGCTTCTGTTGGATCTTTCCCTTCCCTGTGGTTGTTCAGTTGCCCTGATAATTTGCCTTGCAGTTAGCCAGCTGACAGGAGTTCTGTAGAAGTTGTTTAACAAAAAAACACATACCCTAAAACTACAGCCTAGAAAGCCATTTTTTAGCTGTCTGAAGGATGGCCAGAGAATCTCCAGTTTCGTAATTTTGGTTTTTTTTTTTTACAATATGAAATAAGAGAATTAATTTGCTTTCATGAATGTCAGATTTGGAACACTTAGAATTTGACATATAACCAAAAGAACAAAAATGCCACATCCCCAAGGACAGCCATTAACTTCCTCATTTGAAAGCAAAGTTTGGCACAATCTTTTCAGATTTGCTTCAGAAGCAAGGGGAGCGATGGCTGAAAGAGAGTTGCAATTAAGCACTCAAGATGTATTCCCATAGGTAAGGAGCAGAAGGATACGTGCTACATTTTTTTCCCCAAAGGGAATGAATCAGCAAGAACACAGCATACGTTTTGTAAAAATCAGTAGGACAGGCCCTACGACCAAAACAAAGAAGGATGGAGAAAATGAATTCATAAAAGCACTAGCAATTTACCTTAGTTTTAGAACGGTGAAAACTACAGGAGATCAGAGCCCCTAGAGCTTGATCTTACATTTTCTTAGGAAAAACTTGAAAAAACCCTGAACACCAAAAATACGCATACAACACCCCCCCAAACCCACAACATATTTGACTGTAGAAAATCAAATGTATTTGGTGTGCATGGAATAAAAGAAATGTTGAATGGCTTTTCTGTGCAAGTTCCTGTTTTGTATTGCCAGAAGTAGTTGGTTAATCATGGGATTACGTGATCCGGGATGACATCTCAAATATAGCTATTATGGCATTTAAACTTTCAATCTTCAGATGAGGTTTAAGCCATTCAGCTTTCATTAACTTGAACCGGATCATGAGCTTTGAATATGGTAATACTTGCCTTTTTTCCCCACCAGTTCCCATGAGCTCTATGCTTGCTACAGGGATGGCTTAGCTGGTGACAGCTATTCAAATTTACAAAACCGAAGTGTTCCTTCTACTTCCACGACTCTTCTCTCTTCTGAGCTTTCTTTGAAAAGAAGCATGTGTCATTTTACATTCATTCCCTTTTTAGTGTTCACCAAGACTTCTGGCTACATGTACTTGAACTAGCTTGTGTACTCGATTCAGTCTGGCTGAACTGTGACCTTCACAACTGAGCCACTCAGGTACAGGTTGCAGTAAGCCTGATAGGTGTATGGTGCACATGCAAGTCATCTGCCCACTGGAAATCTCTTAGATCATGTACTAGAGTAACATGTGCTACATGCATGCTGCACAGCACATTTATAGCATGCTGCTGTACAACTGATCGGTCTTACCGTGCTGGTCAGTATAAAGTTGCTCTAGTACTAAACTCATCTTCCTCTGGATGTGTGGTGATCCAGCATTCTGCACTGCTGGGCACCCAGTAGGTCACTGCTCAAAGGTGGTAGAGTTAAAAGGACCAGAGTACTACAAATGCTGTGCACGCACACAGACCCACCCTGGCAGCTTTTTTATTGTTAGTAGCTCACATGGGAGGGGTTGTCTGCCCATGCTGCCTTCTAGATTATGACCTCTGTTGTTCAGAAGGCCACGGACCTCCCTGCCCCTTCCCTCCCTCCCTCTGCTCTGCTGTTCTGTGTTCTTCACTAGAACTGTTCTCCTCAGTGAAATCCTAGCTTGTGCACAAGCTGGTTTTTTTTCCCCCCCCTGAAGTTTAAGCAAATTTTTTCAAGGTATCCTTGTTCCCACCTCCCTCCTCCTCACTTTTGGTGGCAGGCAGCTGTTGTATATTCATACTAGTAAGTACTTAGATTCATTTGGTTTCATATTCTGCAGCTTCTTACCTATGGTCTCAGTTTTTAGATATGATGACTTCTTTCTTGAAGAACAGAGGATTATCATCTGTTTCGTAGAATGCATTTCAAAACCATAAGGGTCTTTTGTTATGAATAAAAACCAAACAGCCTCTTAGATTTTGTAGATTAAGTAGGTAGGCATAGGCTAAGCAAAATGGGAAAACCAGCAGCAGATAGCATCATTAAGCTTAGTCTGTGCCATTATTAAACCAATGCCTGTGCCTGCTGTTGAGATATCACCTAATGGCTTGAGGTGCCTTTTCCTGGAATCAAAACCAAAATTCTGATTATATATGGTCATTAACAATTTACTGTCTTTGTCTGACTTTTTTTTTTTTTGTGCAAGAGGGGGTGTGTTACTCTCTGCAGTGTTCTTCTTGCCAAAATCCAGTTTGGGCTGTTGAACACTCCCTATCCAGCGTAATCTGGATTTGTTACTGCCTGTTTTATTGGAAAGAACATCGTGCTGCAGGGTATGCATTTGATAGTTAATATACTTACTATCAATGCACCTTTTGCAATACCTCTGCGTTTCACAACCAGAAGCCCAGTGTTGAAGGATCCCAAGATTGTAAGTGTTCCCTGTTTTTTCACTGAGACGCTCACCAGCAGAAATACTGAGGTTCGGTAAGATCCCAAGCTATGAGAACTATCTCCCACCAAGGTGACTAACAGTGGCCCATATTAATCACCTCAATTAGCAACACAGTAGCCTTAACTCACCTACACGGTGTGATTAAAGTCTGGACTATTTTCTGAGGACAAAGTCATCTCCACAGAGCCTATGCCTAGAGCTGCTTCACTTAGCAGGGTTGCATCTGAATTTGGCTAATTAGCACTGAAGGAAGGGAACAGAGAAATTAATTACATATAGTGGAGTCAAAGAAGAATTGTGATGCCCAGCAGCAGCAACAGCACTGTACTAAAATCTGGGGCTTCAGCAGATTCTCAAGGGGAGGAGGGTGCCAGATCCATGTCATCTCATCCACCAGCTCTTTGGTTTGAGCTGATTGACAGTAGCTGTCCCTGTAAAAGTTATTTTTTTGACACTGAAATCTGCTGGCATGCAAGGTTATTGATGGTTTGGAGCAACTGGGGTTTCTGAATTGTGTAGGTGTTACTGCTGACATCTTTTGCCTCCCTTTCCAGACCAGACACGTATTTCCCCACAGTAATATAAAACCTAGTTCACTCCTATGCAGAAAGCAGCAACATTAGCATCAAAAGATCATGTCAACAGCATATTTGGAACTTGGGCTTTTTTGAGGAAGGAAACAGATCACATGAACATGGAAATGTTTGTTTTCCTCTTCGGAATTCCCCCCAAGCATTACCGCCATTTACCTATTTTACCAATGAGCAGCTAAAGGGTTATGGTAGATAACAAATGTTTAGTAGCCAAGGATGCATCTTTCTGCTTCACTCAGAATGTGGCGAGCATTCAGCATCATCCAGCTCCTGGTGAGTCTGGAAGACAACAGGAACCCTGGAGCCTAAATTAGCCTCCCTTTTGGCAAGAAAACTACCACCTGGTGAAACACTTTGAAAGGCTACAAGAAGTAATCTGGTTTGCAACCAGGTTGTGAAGCCCTTTGTTCTCACAAAGAATAAGCTACAGATACTTCACTGCAGTGACACCGATCAGAGAGGGCCTAAGGACGACACGAGGTGCAAGACAATAGGAGGCAACAGTGCTTGTGGTACAATGCCCAGCTCGACACGCTTCCGGTACGGTTCCCAGCCAGGTTCTCAGGTACTGAAAAATGATTTGTTTGAAGGCCATCCATTCTTCTGTGCTTAAATAAAGTTTCTGGTGAAGTGTTAGGCATTCACAGAAGAATTAAAACATCAGAGACACAGTTTCATGCCAAGAGATCATAACATGGTTACACTGGGCCCAAGGCCAAAGGGAAGGCTGTTTGTGAAGCCTATGACTTGTGAAAGTAGTTAAAAAGCTTGTAGAGTTTAAGAATTTTCTAGGCTCTCTTCTATCCTTAAAATTGACACCCACATATATACAGAGTTTAAGCATTATGTATTTGTTTGCAGTCTCTTTAATCAGCTGAATTAAAAAGCAGTCACTGCAAACTGCCT
Organism: Steatornis caripensis; assembly: GCA_013398225.1. NCBI lineage: Eukaryota > Metazoa > Chordata > Aves > Caprimulgiformes > Steatornithidae > Steatornis > Steatornis caripensis. Next base: position 28,745 of record VZSC01018857.1, read on the forward strand.
ATATTTGTAAGAAGTTTACAGAGGCCATTAGATTTAGTGGCATTTTATGTTACCTTACCTTGTCCTTCTCCGCATGAATATACTCTTGACAGTATTCCCAAATTTTGAGTTAAGAAAAGGGACCAATCTATGAAGGAGATTCAGGACAAAGCAATCAACAATCCTAGATCGGGGAAAGCCTCCTGTTTAAGATGGGGCAGTGCCATGATGTGAGGACTTGCCTACATTCTATACTGGAACATAGTGTAAGGTCCTGAAGCCAGTACCAGAACTGAAGGCAGCGTAGCTGGGCAAACATGGCTCCGTAGGACTGGGATCGGTAGCTGCTACTTACTGCTTTTGGTTGTGACTGGATGTAGGAGACAGAGGACAATGCAGGCAATGGACTTTGGTTGTGGATGCTCTGGTTAACAATTAGGAAGAGAGAGGTGATTCCTGGTAAAATTGAAAATATCTTCCAGATAAGACATTTTCTTCCCTTTACTTAGAAATATTTCCCCCCCCCCAGCTATTTCCCCAAGTTCATGACTTTCATCTTTATTTTATGGAATGTGTCCTTTCTTACATTAAGCCTGATTGCCTGTCAATAGGAAGGTCATGCCTGTCACGCTACTAAGAGACAGCTGGAGCTAAAATGGTCTCACGCTCACAGAGAGGTGGTTTCAGAGGTAGTGGAAGAACCCTGCTGGAGCGCAGGAGTTTTTGCTGACAGGTCTGCTGAGGTACCACTTCTTTATGCTCCCAATCTCCTTCTAGCATGTCCAAAATAGAAAGAATATAGAAACAGCACAAGCACTGCAGACTGGATGGAGCTGAGCAAGCTCGAAGGGAGCAGGTCTGCAGTTTCCAAAGTTATCCTGTCCTTTCAGGAAAGGCAGTTTTGGAAAAAGCTTAAAAGAAAGAGAATTCATCAGGCTTTTAAATCTACTGATCAATTCATATGTTTTAGACTTTCTCCACTACAAATAGACCAGAAACATTTTGATAAAAGCAGTCTAGTCCAACAGCTGGGCTCCTGATCGGCCCTTGCTGTTCTCTTTAGCTCCTAAGTTGAAAAGATAAACAATCTCTGCTGCGTGAGCTTCCGAAGCCCCATGTACCTTCGGTGCTCAGTGGATCCAAAAGCACAGGTTTGGGATTACAAGCAAGAAACAAAGAATGAAGGAAAGCCAGGAAGTCATCAGTCTAGGAAAAAAGTAAAAGTTTTGACTTTGACTCCTCCCAATAAGTGATTAAAGGCTAACGCAGCAGTTTGGTTGGAAAGACTGCTTCCCTCCCAAGCCCCAAGGTAAGCAAGTATTGTAAATGCTTTGGGGGAGTGGCAGCAGAAAAACGGCAGAAAATCACTATTAGCATGGACTTATTTGAAAAGGGCCCCAACAAAATCTAAGCAACTCTTCAGCTATGAGGTGTGTTAGTCTTAGCTATGGATTGAAGTTTAGCAGCTCATGACCATTGCTAACTGAGATTTTTATGTAATATGTTTAAACATAAAAACTGATGTAATATAGCATATGTACATGTTTGCAAGACAGCAAACAAGCGACAGCCACGCACAAACATGCACACACATTCATTTGATTCCTGTCGATACAGGAAGCTTTACCATTCAAAACAGTTGCCCTAAATGATGGGTTGAAGACAAGTGCTCTGCATAGAACTGGGCACCATTTACCATGTGGGATGTCACCTGTGAGGTGGATCAAGCTACAGTTCTGAAGATGCAGAGGTATTACGCTCACTGTCTACATCAATGATTACTGAACTTTATTACAAATTATAATGATCCTTTCAATTGAGAACATCTGTGAGGGAGGACAGAGGTTACAGCATGATAAGGCAGTATTGATGAAGGACATGGATAACGAAGACAAATCTCATCCTCTCCCTCCTCCTCTTTTCTCATCATTTTGCAGATGAGGTCACTGTGTGCAGAAAGAGTGAAATGCAAGTTTATCTCATGCAGTCAAAAAGGTAGGAATATTATTGCTCCCACCACTCCTTGTTACATTTTCTGAGCCACTGAAGGACCTGTTGTAGAAGAGAAGCCAGCTCTAAGGCCAAATCCTAAAGTTGGTTGCTGCAGTCTAGCTGTAGTTATTACTATTGACACAGAACTAGGTGAAAAAAAAAATGATTGCCTCATCACGTTATTTCCACCAGGAATGTGCTATTCTAAGGGGTCTCTTGCTATATTATTTTTATGAAGAAAAAACTGTGGCATTACCAATATTTCTACAGAGAGCTGAAGCTTAAGCACTACTTTTCCAGAATGAAGCCAGCAAAATTTTCATGACAAATGTTTTAACAGCTACATGTAAGGAGGGTTTACAAGGAACTAAAATGGGGCTGTATGCTCGAGTAGATGGGAAAGAATAGGAACTTAGAGTCTTTTTTTATTATTTGACAACAAATCTTGTTTCAGCTTCATGTTGGCTTTTACTGGCATATGAAACGGAAACTAAGAGTGTGTGTGTAGGAGAGGGTGTGGTGTGGAACATTGCCCTTTCATTTCCCCAAATAACAAAATAAAACCCTACTATTATGACGGCAGCATATCATATTTCATACTTGAGCAGGACCTATAGCAGGAAAGAATTTAGAAGTTTTTACATTCTTTTGATAGCAAGTTGGAAAACTACAAGCTTTTAGTGATGTTGACCTGAAAGGAAGTAAAATAAGAACACAGAAATAGCTTCACTAACATTCAAAGGTTGTCACATGTGCCAGCATCACTTGGATTCAACAATAACAGATTAGCAGGTTCATTAAAACAAAAAAACCCAAAAACCAAAAAAACCAACCCAAAACCTCCAAACCACAACCCCAAGACTACAAAGAAAAAAAAATCTATTTTCAATGAAGAATCCAGAAGAAACTGTGAGTGGCTATATTGCCAACTTTATACAATATATATTTTGTGTAATTATCAAATTACATATATATGAACTCATTTGGGAGAAACTAGGAGAGCAAAGGATGGAATAGTTTGAATTATGATGCTAAAGCAGTCCAAGGTAACTATAGGTCCATATAAAGCTACTGAAAACATACAGCTAGTTACAGGCCATAAATGAAACTGAGAGCAATCCAGCAGCACTAAGGAAAAAAAAAGAAAACCAACCCCCCACAACAGAATAACTAAGAATGAGATTCTCTCACTGGCAGAGTAAGTTATGATGTAGAAGGCATCAAACCACAGCTACTACCAGTTACAATACCCAGTAACTTCTGAAACAGAGGCTGGATAAAGAGTACAAAGGAAAGCTTCCCCACCCCCCTCCCCAATTCTTTAGTGAATTAATAACATGAAGGAGGTGTTCAAACACTGACTAATCGTGGTTATCCATTCTCTGCAGGACACACTGCAGTACCAATAACAACACACCCCTGACTGCCAGGCTGAGCGCTGTTTCTCATACGGCAAAAATACCCCACCCCAAACCAAAAAACCCCCCAAACCTCAGCAGGCCTAGAAGCATGTTACAGCATAAGAACAAGTGTGTGCCTGTACAATTGCTCCAAGTTCACTATAGCTTGAGAAGAGGTGAATTATGCTCACTTGCATGGGGATGGGCCATAGGCTGTCCTTCTGGGTCTTTGTCCAGAGGTTGCAGCAGATGGAGGGCAGGGGAGAAGAGGAACATCAAGTTGGCAGGACGATGCAACACTTGAGAATAACTAGACTGTTGAGATCTATTTTAAATGTCAGAGCTTTCTGTCATGGCAGTTACTGTCACAGTAAAGTCAAATGTGTCTTTAAATGAAATAGCTAGAAAACAACACGTTGGGCTAAGCCTCTTATGAAAGTCCATTTTGTTTCCTCTAGAATTCAGTAGGAATTAGGCACTTGGGCTTCACTGGACTCTGAAAAATCTCAGCCTTAAATTTCTGCTTTAGAAGTGTAAGGGAAAATGTTTCCAGGTTATTGAGAATAAAGTTAAGTGGATTTGAGAGAGAAACTCTGGAGAAGTCAACACTGATTATGTTGCTTTGGCAATACGAGATCAAACAAGTCATTACCAGATTAAACATACTTTTCATTCTTTGGAAGCTTTGCTAGATCGCATGGCTCAGGTAGTTAATTTAAAAACTACCCCCCTTTGACTTTCCCACTTTGTTGTACAGATACAGGCAATTCTACATACGGTTGGGCATCATGCTTTTGTAAGCTATTGGATCTCTTTTAAGTTTTCTTAGTGAAATATTACCTGTGAAATAGAAAAACAAACCAAACATGATGGCGCGTTTTAGTACTTACACCAACAAAAAGCACGCAAAACCCCAAAATCTCCTCCAATGCAGCACTATTTAAGTTTGAAAATTAGGTTCCTTGAACTGGATTTTTTTGCCTGACATTTGAAATTACTTTTACTTTTCAACTCATATCCATAAAGTATCACTACTTAAAAAACAAACCCAAACTATTTATATATAATAGATAAATAAAGGGAAAAAAAGCAAAATAGGAAAAGCAATGCCATTTCCAGTGGACAGACTGGTTTCAAGAACGAAGGTATGATTAAGTATCTCTATTAAGGGTTGAATTATTCCCACAGAGGTTTAAAATACAGCCAGCATGTTTGGCTTAATTAATGACCAGCGCAGCTGGGAATATGGACAGAAAGGCTGAAGGAATGGTAATGGCTATTGGCACTAGACGTGACTAAATGACAAAACAGGACGTGATACCTTCTTGTTGTTGTTGCTGTTTCCTTGCTTTAAGTCCTTTGGAATAAAAAAGCTAAAAGGTACTTTTAAATTTATTTTTTCCAAAGTTCATACTTTGTTCATCCTGAAGTCATAAACTAACACATCACCTGCTAAAATAACATCTAGAGGATGAGAAATGCTCTATATGTTTGATATAATAATTGCCCTTACTTCCATAATAGCATAGCAACACCAGGGAGATCGACTCAGAATTCAATTTAAAAACAATGTTAGATACTTGCCAGCACAATCAAGAACCCATCTTCTAGGGCTAACTGGGGTTAGTTGTTTGTATGCTTGTCACATATGATTAGTGATGAATATATTTTAAACTGCTGACAGTGGAATTTTTGGGAATTTCTTTTTCTTCACAGAACAGCTGTTAACCTCAGTTAATGTTCTAAAGAAGTACCACAATTCAGTTTCATTTTAATATATAACGTGTTCCAGCAATCTGTTAAATCACACGTTTACATTTCAAGTAAAGGCCAAATTAATAGTTTATGCACCTTTTTCAGTGCAACTCCAGCAAGAATTACTGTTGATAATAGCTCATGATATTGATAAAATATGCTAGTTAGGCTTCACACCAGAGTAAGATCAATCTGCTGTTACTGAAGACCCCCAATATTTATTGCAACTTGACTGTGAAAATTCCTGTTTATCAAGTCTTTTAAACTGTAGATCAGCAGCTCATTTCTCTGCGTTTCTGCGTGGTGACCATTAGGTCAGCAGTAAAGTGTTCTCAGAAATGGGTTAATGCTTTGGAATGCTTACAGGGACACAACACTGTCACATAACAATGCACATACACACAGAGGATTAAATGCAGTAATGCAGGCTTGCAAGAAGTTCTGCTTTACAACAGCAGCAGTCAGTTCCTGCAGGATCAGCGTAAGGCATTGAAATTGCACACACAGACTTACATAGCTTTACATATGAGGTACTCCAGTGAAATAAAAAAGATGATTTATGTGCATAAAATAAGCATACATGGAAGTCTTCAAAGACTATGGACTCAAGATTTTACTCAGCTGTGTCCCAACTAAGCGTGCTGGACTTTCACTGCCGGGTCCCTTGCACACTCCATTTCTTTAAAGGCCCAAAATTTGTTACATGGAGTGTAAAACAGTATGTTCCTTGTTCACTAGGGAGAACAGCAATGAAATGAACTTCACCTAGTTAAGAGTTTCCAGCTTAAAAGATGACTTTGTTTTCACTGAACACTTCTTCTGATCCTAAAATTCATACCCTATCTCTAGGAGCATCAGAACTCACTCCTGGGGGTGCTGCCACAATATTTGTCTTGTGTTTTAGTCAAAAGACCACCAGAAGTTATTTTCCTGATGCTCTAAGACTCTCTGCTCTCTTTTGAGTTTTACATTGAAGAGGAAATAAAATGATTTGTTGTCTCTTCAGCTTCGCTGATAGTATCAGCATTTCTACATGGAAGCGAATTGCTTCCAAAGACACATGTTTTTTCATGCAAGCTCTATCTAAGCTGCATTACCTCACTACTAGGCCAGATAAAGAGTGTCCACATGCTGTATTACTGTGATTTATCTGGCAGGCAGCTATTTGTAAAACATTGTAATTTTACTGTGTGCTGAAACCACAGTTCAGCCAGTCTGTGAACAAAGACACTTTCAGTTATTTCAGATTTTCAACTAGCAGCCTACTCCTGAACGGTGTTTTCTTTAAGGGCTGATTATCCTTAATCTTAGTGTTGCAAAGGTTTTACAGTCTTACTTTGCGTAGGGCATAGTATTTAGAAAAACAGGAGTGTGATCTCAGCTAGCTTGTCTAGATGTTAATGATACAAAAATGCATCAATGGAGAGGAGCTGGTTTAACTGTCAGTTATGCTGAAGCTGAATCAAAACCAAATTGAACACACCAGTGTTCAGATCAGGCCACTATCTAGTGCTGAGTATTTTGGTTTAGACCAAGCAGAACGAATGTGAGATAAGATAGTCTGTACGTGCATTGTTGTTGGTTTTTTTTTAAAAAAAAAAAATCCCACCATGTTAATGTTTCTCAGCTGCAACATTAAAAGGAAATCAGGTCATGAGAGAACTGATACTAAGATACAATCATTTGTGACCGCAGAGGAATTTCACTGGGAAGTGGAGAGAAGGCAAGTGAAAATAGAAGAAAAGCAATCTGACCGCAGAGGGTGGAAAATGAGGGAGAGATTCAAGATTTCACATATGCCAACCCTTCCCTTCCGACTGCTCCATTTCTTGTAGTTGTTTCAGGCTCTGATTAAAGCTTTTGCTTCTTCAGTGGGGCACCAATAAGATTTCTTTCACTATTACTCATTTAGATTCTCAAATGTCAACCTAGAGCACCGCCTTTCAGGACAGGACACTTGCAACTGTGCTCTCTCCTTTACCTGTGTTGTGTTTTACTCTCTGTCCTTTACTTGACCATCAGCTGCTTAAGAACTTAATTGTCTTCTGTTACAGAAGTCTGTTTTCTCTCTGAACCATGACTATGTTACATCTTCTGCAAGCTTCATGTAACTAGATCACCATGAGCTGAAGCAGCAGCAAGGCTCAAACCACCTGTAGGTCAAAGAGGTCAAATACTTCTCCGATGTCCATTTCCATCACTCCACTGGAGCAGAGAGCCGTCTAAGAGCTTTAAGGTAATTTCCTGCTCTGCATGAGATTCCTGGAGTGTGGCTTGTGTGCTGAGACTTCTGTACTCTCTTTTGTACCAGCTTAATTTTGTCTTCATTCTCCACTATCCTTTATTTATTTTCCTAAAACTTGTGAATCGGAAACTTTTTTACTCCAGTCCCTAATTTCCTTACACTGATTTTAAACCGAACATCTGTGGCTTAGTTGTAATGTTAATAAATATTTGAATACAGCACATAGAGATAGTGTACTGCTAGAGATTAACAAACATAGCCACACTCAGTTCTTACAATAAACATATCTTCCACATCGCCTTTCCTCCCCACTGCATCCGATACAGTATGTAACCACTCAAAGCTTTGCCCCCTACAGAGAAACTGGCAAGAGAAAGGGAAACTAACTGCTCCATCTATCAAGCTTCCCTCTAGCCCAAAGCTGTGTACAGTCCCACAGGGGATCTTTACTGTATGCACNCCCACTGCATCCGATACGGTATGTAACCACTCAAAGCTTTGCCCCCTACAGAGAAACTGGCAAGAGAAAGGGAAACTAACTGCTCCATCTATCAAGCTTCCCTCTAGCCCAAAGCTGTGTACAGTCCCACAGGGGATCTTTACTGTATGCACATTTTGTACTGCAGAATGTGTACTAGTTTACATCCTGTTTTCATTTCTGCAGATAAAAGTTTACGTCCTAAACAATAATGGTTAGAGTTTTTGTAATCTCTCAATTAGACAGGCTATATAAGAAACCATGTTCTTTGAGCAACAGAAATCATGACTGGAGACTTGAAATCTACACAAGGCATATAGATCCTCTTGAGTCTTACCGTTACTACAGACAGTGTAGTTATGCAGACCAGTAGGGCTATCTTTGAAGAGTTTATTAGGAAAAGTCCAGTTTATTGGATTTACCTACAGGAAAAACATAGCCAGTACATTACTTCCAGTTGAGTTCCTGACGTTTGCCTCTGTGCTATCACTTCTAAAACATAAAGAGATTATACCTTACTTATGCCTACTTGTTCACCATCTCCACTACCTTTGCACCATTTAGTGTAGGCATTTCCAACACCATCAACAAACAGCAATACCACATTTCAGAGTGTCTGGTACTCCATCTTACTTTCTCTCACCTTTATATTCAGCTCACGCATTTCATGAATTCTGTATCCTGGCAGAGGGATAGCTTCCTTTACTAATGCAAGAGGTTTGCTATTTTTATCTTGTCAGCTCTATAGGTCCAGCCAAGAATATGCTGAAGACTTGCTTTTTTCCTTGTTCTTCACTAAAAAACATCAAAAATATGGAGGCTGGGAAGATAATTGCTTATTTTCAGCCAGCAGCAACTCTATAAGGTTACGCAATTGTCAATGAAAGTCTAGGTTGACCTACCTAGATTTTATCATTGATGATGAACCATAATGAAGGAACCTATCTTGGCTTTCAACTCTGAGACAGAGTTCAAGCTTAATACTTACAAAACCCGCTTATTATTACTATTTTATGAGATTAATCTCATTTGAAGTGAACTTACAGAGAAACAGATACAGTGCTTTATAATGTTTTCCAAAATATAGTAATCACTCCTTGAAAGCATCCTGCACTTCAGATATTAAGATTTAAACCCTACAAGAATCAAATCTCATTTGTCTTTCTCACTTAACTAGTCCCATAACAGGTAAGTGAATACAACAGATAAAGCATAATCCAAACTGGTCAATAGCAAACTTGTAACATTAATATGTATTAATATGCTTGCTCATAACTTCTTTCTCACAAGATGTATTTACAATTGCTTATAACTTTGCAAGATTTCAGGCATTTGGACTTAAATATCCCATGTCCAGTGCATGGATGAGTTTGGGTGGGTTGGGGTGTTTTTTGTTTGTTTTTCAATGTGTGTGTGGAAAGCTCTGTCAATTCTAGAAATTTACCAAGAATAATGGTAACATTTTATTTCTATGCCTCACACAGTCGACTATATGTACGAAAACAGAATGAGAGAATGAGACGAATATATATCAGGGGATCCCATGCTGTTCCAAGAAAAAAAAAAAAAAAAAATCCGTCCAGGTTTGGCCAAGTTATAACCTTTTGATAGAAGCTCATAAATGCCACTTGAACACCCCTGCCCCAGAATCTTGGTTTCCGATGGTGGTATAGGTTTACACTTGCTGATTATGCCCAGGTTCTTTATAGTTCCTAGCACTGATTTGGTCTATTTGTAGTTCTTCAGCGTATCCCTAACTCGAGCCAAAGATAGACATTCCTAGTGAAGCTAACATTGGACCAGGGCAGGCACTGAAAGCAGAAGCAGCCTGTTAGTTTTTCCTAAACTCTCCTAGATTGTCTTTCTACAGACATTCAGGAAAAGGAGGAAAAAGATTCTCAGTTTTAAGGCAGGAGGCCAGAAAGTATTTTGCAGAGGAATAAAATGAAATGAACGTCAAGGAAGGGTCTACAAGATCAGATAAGCTATTTGATTTTGAACAAGCTAGCCCTTGTACTAGATAAGTCCCATGCAAAATTGTGTAGGAAACAAGTCTCCAAGCTCCCCTCCTCCTTTTACTTTTTTTTTTTTTTGGTGTGGAAAAATCTTATTTCCCCAATGCTAACGGCTTAAAACTATGAGTGACCTCTACGCTCAGCAAGATGAATGCAAACTGTATATACCATCCAACCCAAGCCCTCCTAGCTCTGCAGGCTAACAGAGAGGAAACAGCAAAATGGGTTGTACATATTTTTATTTTCTAAATCTTATCCTAACCTCAACAATATGCAAACGAGTGCCTACATTTAAAATTAAACACGCTAGCTAATTCAATCCATTCTATCCCAAGACAGTATTTTAACTATGGACTTCATAGCATCTTGAAGCTTATTGTCTTTACCTAGCATCTCTATTACAGGATATTTTTCTGATGATTTGCCTTCCACAGCTTCTCCACTATAACTCACCAGAGTAATTGTAGGGCTGTCACTTCAGCTATCATTTCCATATTGCTTTAAAATGGCAGCTGTAGAAATAAAGCTGGCTCTTCACTTACCATCCTCCTCCTACCCCTGGCAAACCCCATTAAACGGAGTGAATCTGTGGAGTTTATTTCATCACAGGATACCAGTTTTAAACCAAAAATTCAGGTGGAGCAGAGTGGTGGGATTCCTAGGTACATGCACATTATGGGCACAACTAGAGGTGAATTTGATGTGGCATGGTATTCATTTTAGCTCTTACTTCCTAGTGTCCACAGTGTACACAGACAAGTTCATTCTTTGCCTTCCATTGTGGAAAATAATAGCTTCCCCCTCCCTCCCCTTGAAAAACCTACTCTCGGTAGTGGCTGATGATATGACAAAGGGAAATTATCACAAATTGCAGATTAGGAGATTCAAAAAAGCTTCACAAGGAGGGTAGTTGGATAACTTATTCTAGTGCTGTACAAAGAGACCGCAGAATCTCCATGCCTGGGGAGATTTTAAGGACTTGTGTAGGCAAAGCCATGGCTGACTGGACCCAGTGTTGGTGACAAGGTGATCTCCAGAAGTCCCTGCTAATCTACATTACTGTGACAGCTCTGTTCTCAAGAGTTCATATACTTGTTACCTATACAGCCAGATTCCTCATGTGGAAACTGACATTTGTCGACTACCTCAACCTCTCCTTCTGGCCCTTGACCCTGTGGTGTCTCATCGTGAGGGTAAGCAGAGAGCCAAAGGTGAGAGAAAGGAACAGCCTAGTCTTTTGGAAAACATCTGAGTTTCTGCGCCAACCTGAAGAAGCTGTCCTTCCTGACCCACTTGTAGCAGATCCCATCATCATTGTAGGTTTGCTAGTACAACATCCACAGTGCTGGCCTTCTTCCTTGAGGGACCCCCCATGATAATCATACCTTTTGGGCGGCAGGCAAAAGCCCAGACTACATCTCGGTTGCTTAGGTAAGAGGCAAGACAAGCACTGAACAGCACTACTTAAAGTAGCTCGCTGCATTGTTTTTGTTCCTGGCTATATTGAATCTTGTTTTGTTACCCAGCTGGTTTAGCCATTGTTTGAATACTATTAATTACTCTTGGCTGCACAGGACTTATGTTCTACATCTCTATTTTTTCCTGTAATTTGATGGCCTTATCAGTAAAGTTGCTTCCCTGTGGAACAGCTACATTTAGTTAATTTTGGATTCAGTCTTTGGTCTTATAGTGACAGCTGGGCTGTCAAAAGTAGCTTGTAAACAGGTACAAGGAAAGTTATAAAGGACTCCAAGGGCTCAGGAGAACAGGAAACGGGCTTGTAAGTGTAGGATACATAGGATCCCTAAGGGGATATAGGTAAGAGGTAACTATAGAGACCAACCATTTAAAATGAATGGGATGATGATAAGTAAAATGAAGACAGGGGAAGAGGTTTTCGACATAGCTGAGTTTCGTTTGGATTACATGTATTAAGTAGGAAAGTGGTGGTGCAGACAGACTGTAAGAAAGCAGGGTCCATTGCTTCATAGAGAAGGAGAAAAGTGGGATTTCTGCTTTGTTACACAGTCGCAGAAGAGTTCAGAGGAGAAAACAGCTCTTTCCCCCACAAGTATGTTCCTTGCTTTTTGGAGAGAAGGCTCATCTCCACATAGGAATTCCCCTTAGCGACAGTCCCAAATCCTCACAACTTCCAAAATGTTAATTGGAGCATTTACAGCACTGACAGGGTACATTAGTGAGCTGTTACAAACAGCTGCTTTATAACTACGTCATTAGCAGCACAGAACAATTGTGTTAGAAAAAGAGAAGCCATACCCTCCGACCCACACCCTTATCTTCTCCTACTCTACTTCCCCATGTCTCTTGTGCCACACCATGCTTATTGGGAGAAGATCCTGCAGCTTGTCTCAAATCTTACCAGGATCAGCATGGGCAACACGTAACATATCCATGGGCAACTTCTCTAGCACTTGCTATAAGAACTCTCTTCCCGGCTCTCATAAAACTTTGGTGAACTTCACTATCTTTAAAAAATCTCCTGTCAAATTTGGTTGAAAGTGGCCAACATCTCCAAAGCTGTTAGGGGAAAAATAAGACAATATAATCCTACAAACCGTGGTTATTTTAGGTCCTTAACTTTACTTTCTAATGAAGCTTGGAAAAGCTGTAGCGAAGATTATGTTCCTTCTGCACACCTGTTAGAAATACTGAAAGTGTCTGGCAAATGGTTAAGTTTCCTCTTTCACTCTCTTTGATTTCCCCACACAAGAACTTGAAAGCACGTCTCATGTCAGGAAATCCAAAAGCATTTGCTAGCTTCTCTGCAAAAGCCATTTTTACCTGGCTTCCTTTTATACTTCTGCTAACATTCTGCTAAGCTTTCTCTGAACTATCATTAAGAAACTTTCCAGTAACAACAGCATATTGTTCAAACATTGTTCCTTAACTCCCACACATTTCTCAGAAGAAAAATCCAATCCAAAACATAAGTAACCCTTCCAGTCCCTCGTGAAGTCAGAATACATGCACAGACAGATGGGAAGGAGAAACATTAGGGCTCCTTTTACTTATGTTGAAGGCACAGCTATATTTTTAAAGCAACTTGTATCATCACAATCTTTGTTTGCTTCAAGTAATTTGGTGGTTTACCCTTTTTTTATAGGTTGTCACCTACATACACACAGTTCATCCTGAGTCTCAGCAAAGAATGACATCAAGTAGAAAGAAGTACTTTTCCAAAGCTGTTGTCTGGCCACCCAGTCTCGGCACTTTGCACTGGTCATTGGCTATCTGTGAGTTTCTACATCCTCTTGGTCATCTTGACCCATTAGAAAAATCCGCTTGAGGCTGATGCGATTTGGCGCATGAAGATTTGCAGCTTTTACACTTCAAGCTTCAGCATGGTCTCAAGCAGAGTTATGGGATTTCATACCACAAGAAGAGGAGGAAGCCTAAATGCACCCAAAATGAAGGCTGAAAAGACTTACTTCGGCAGAGAACATGGAAGAGACGAAGTTGTTTCCTGAGTGGGTGCCATTGCCTTTAACTGCCGCTGAAGAAGCACATCTTTCAGCTGAAAGACAGAGGCTGCAGCATCTGCTGCTCACCATGGAGACAGTCTGATGTACACCTACCCAGTTCATCTGTGGTCACAGATGAGCTGTTTGAATGCTGTGCTGGTGGACCAGGGCACAGGCAGCTGGCACGTACTGCAGCTGCGGGGCAGCGATTCATAGCTGAGGCTGGAACCTGATTGCACGTGACTGATCCTCAGCCCTTCATTTCTGTGTCTCAGGAGAAAGGTGCTATGTCCCAGGTATTCATGTGCAGCCAGGCTCCAGTCCAACTGCTCACTCCAGCTGGCATTGAAAAGTTCAGAGGCTTGTCAGAAGGAGTACTTTAAAAAGCTTTTCACTCATTCTTCCACATGCACGCACACTTGTGTCCTCAGTATCAGAGCTCAGCGCTGTGTGCTTTGTTACTGGACCTGGGAACTATTGAGTCCCACAGTTTAGCCTGGTTTTAAATAGGCTAGGTGAGTCCTGCTAGAAAATTCGTGCCTGGCCCAGATAGGCAAGTAGTTACTGTCCTATGTCGTCCAACACTTTGAACATGGTTATGTAGCTGGTTTATTCTGGCTCGTGTAATTAAAAACATGCAACATATTAAGATGGTGCAGAGCAAGAAAAAACAAAAAATTCTTGGGGTCTTCCTCTTTTGTTTTCCAGTGAGTTTGTCCCATTTTGTAGCATGAAAAAAAAAGTAGCCAATACAGTGCTTTAGCTGTGCACCATGATATAGCTCATCAAATGTTCTCAGCATTGTAGGTGCTGTGTGGCTATCTATACCCACTAAAGGAAAAGTCACTTTGATTAAGTGTGGATAGCCATATGCTGTATACCCACTGTTCACTCAACATTTGCTATAGGCAATTTAATTCATCTGTACAATACCTGGCACCAATTTCAAAGACAGCATTGCACCTGAGGCATGTCTATCAAACCTTCTCAAATAGAGAAAAATACTTTAAAGGCAAAGAACCCCATGCAGTTTTCAGGAAGATGTTATAAAAATGTATGTGTAAGAACTGTAAACAACCCGTACAGGATCTAGAGTTTGACCTATTAAACAGTTCACCTGTGCTTCAGAATACTCAGAAAACAGGTAAAAAGCTTGCAAATGATAAGTTTAGTCTCTGCTTACAGAAGCATTTTGCCATACAGTTACTGCTTATAAATATTCTGTTCTTCTTTCTTTCAAATTCCTCATTGCCAATGAAAGCTTTCTCAAACTGACAGTAAGCCACATCTGAGAGGTTGTTCTGTTTTGCCATGCCTAAGACCTTGAGATTAATTGCTTAATCTTTGGTATGGGCAAAAGTAAACCACAGAAACCAGGCAACAACATTTGAGTCACTAATGCTCTTTTTAAAGCTATGTATTACTGCCAAGTAGCCCCAAAATTAGCATAGATTAAAAAGAAATCATAAATCAAAGTTAACATTTAGGGAAGTACACTGACATTTCTGTTTGTGTAGTGAATCAAAGCCAGAGCAGCTCCAGCTGAACTGTGCTGAGGCTTACTGTGAATAAGCAATGTTCATCAATGGAAACGTCCACGGAAGACAGACCATGGAAGTATAGAAGAGTTTGTGAGACTGAAGTCACTAGCGTGGTGTGGCTCTGGTCCTGTAAAACACACAGCTACTTCATGCACATGGAATTTTATGGTTTAGCTGAAAGGAAAAGTGGGTAAAGCAATTTTTTAGCAAGTTTGCAGGGTTAGACTTTTACACTGATAAAGAAAAAGGATTGTAGCAGCTTTATACAAGTGCCTAAGCAAAGAAGGGAAGGAATCACTAGATTCTAATCAAAATTGAAATATCTGTCTTGACTCTTACAGAGAATACAATTAGTTTTTCCCAGTTTTCCTTGCCCTTTCATTACAATCAACCAAGCTGCATCTGAAGTCAACTGTAACAGTACAGTAATCCCTGTCCTCTAAATGAGGTTGACAACCTAAGTCATATTTTATTTCTGGCTTACTGTGAGTTTAGTGTGCACAGCCAGAATCCACACTGTGGATTTGCTTCTTTTTAGTCCTTGTGGTACCATTTTCCTCTTTAGGAAAACAGTTACCCAGGAGACAGCTGTCTATTGTTTTCTTTTGAAGAAAACCCCAAACTATACAGTGCTATATGAAACTATGCATCCTCATGCTGCGTAGCCCATGCCTGACAACACCCATTTTAGGCTTGCTCTTCAAACATGTGGTTTCTGTGCGAAATGGGTTTGCCTCCCTCCATATGCCTGAATATTTCCCGCCCTCTTTCCTCAGGTTTTGGTGCTAGAAAAAAGTATAATCCCAGTCATCCACTGATTTCTTACAGATTTCCCTTTGCCTTACAGAGGCAGCTGCCTAGTCACCAGGCACTGTTCTGTTCTAGTAGCCTGTTCTAATTTTATGCACTTTCTAGGTGATGCCTCACTACTGTGAGACCTGTTTTAGCTGCAGGATTTTTTCCTTTAACCATCTAAGAAATTCTCTTGGCTAAAAACCACTGCTATATTTAATCTCATTTCCTTAAGGACTGAACAGGGTAGAGAAGTTCAAGAGAAGTTCCACTGTGCCTGCCTGGTAACTGTGCTGCCACTTCCTGATCTTCAAGACTCCTACTAGTGCAGTATTGCTGTGACTGTAGCCAACTGCTCAACTAGCCAAGAGCAACCTCATTACAGGAAGCATCCAGATCATCTTACATCATCCCAGAAAGTTATTCCCTCCTCTGAAGGCCTTACAGCACAAGGAGCGCAAAGCACACAACACTCAGATTTTCCAAGCCTGCTCCCCTTCCTGCCTCAAAGCGTAGATTGATTCAAGCCAATGACTTCCAGATTCATATTATTTCAGCATAACTTCTTGGCCTTTTAGGCCACGACACTACTTTCATTTGTAGGGATTTTGTTTGCATCAAGATACATTCCTGATGTCTGCGATCAGCAGTCTTTCAGCAGCTACTCCACCATGCACTGTTTTGTTCCAAGGTGGACTTACTTCTGTACTCACCAACACACCGCACTTAGCTTAGACAGATACTACTTTTTCATTTAATTGCTGGCCATTCACATTACAGAATGCGTATTCTCTATAGTACCTGTAGTATCTGTACCTATAGTACCTATAGTATCCTGGTCTCCTATAGCGTTTCTGAGACTGCTTGCTCAGTTTGGTGAGCTATTTATTCTATCTGATCTGCAGAAGAGTCACAGCAATACAATGACCAACAAGATACACATAGCACCAAGTGAAGACAGAAGATCTCCAACAGAAGCTTTTGAAGGAAGTGAAGGATTTTGGCAGACTTCCACTGTCCAGTCCTATGACAAAACTGTTTCACGCAGTAACCTGACTTTAAGCACAAATAGCCTTTTAAAGAGGCTTTGTTGAAGCGTAAAATCCTCAGAACATTTTGGTAGAGATTGGTAGATAGTGTTCGTAGTTATTATGAACTCCAACTCAATTATCTTTTAGTAGCACTGAGTCCTAAATGAAAATATTACAGAAAGTAAGCTGAGAAGCAAGATCTATATGCTTCTCTGTCAAGTGCTAGGACCACCACAGTTGTCAGGTAAGCAATGATGTGAATAAAAAATTAATAATCCTGAAACAGACAACATCTAGACAGACGTTAGACAAGCTGGTGAGTATGACATATTCCTGACCCATATATACCCTGGAATCTGCCCAGCAGATCTACATGGTTAATGAAGATGTATACAAAGCAACAGAAAACCTATACACAAACTGCTGTCATCTGTCACGGGGCAAAACATGGACAACACAGGAAAAAACCAGAAGAATCATATTCCACATTCTTCTATTTCTGGGTATTACAGAAAAATCCACCATAGCTAGCAACATGCCTTCAGATATCTAAGGAGAAGGATGCCTGGTTCTGTGAAGGCTTGCCAGTGTTCTGCGCTTGTTCACAGTGATAAACAAGGTGATCGCCTTGACTATTTTAACCTGCACACCTTATTTTAGGGACAAAGCATGTCTGATACAATGTTAAATTGCTCTAAGGCACAACTTCCTCCTTTCAAATAAAGGAGAATATCCATCTCGCATCTAGTCTTGGGCAACAGGGGAGAGGAAAGCTTCCAAACTGCCTTTGATAATATTTTTTGTCTTCTGCTTCTTATTTAAAATGCTCATTTTGCTTTCTGGATCAAAGCTAAAGAGAAACAATGAGCAGAAAGGGACAACAAAAGTGAACTGTGAGGCATAGTGGATGTTACGACCTGCACAATCACTCAGTGAAACTGCCTCATATGGTTTTTATACACTTATATATTTGAGGGTGTTCTTTGTATAAAGTTATGCTATTATTCAATCACACTATGAACAACCCTATCAGCATTAGATAGGGTACTTCCCATATCAAAAGTTTTTAATCAAAAGCTACTTCAACATTTCTCGATGCTCAGATTCTACAACAGAAATCTGACCTTGATCTTCTGTTTACAGAACAAACCCATTGCATTAAATATACCACAGAGAATAGTACAGATCCCATAGAAGTCATTGGCCTGAACTAGTCAAGCATCTAATCTTCTACCGGATTTCTGAAAAGAGAATTATGGTACTTATGGCACACACCTATTAAAAGGATAATGATGCTGAAGAAATTAAACAACCTACACATGATGCCTCTAGCTGTTGTTTAGTATTCTTGCAGTATGCTTTAAAAGGCCATTGACTGCATCCACTTTTTTCCAGATGCTGGGAAATACCTTCCTTTGAGATTGTGCCAATCTAAGCTGCAGAGTTAGTCATAGACCATAATGGCTTAAAATTTTGAAGAGCTCCAAGATGAGAGCACCGAGCTCGTGTTCAGGCTGGAACTCTGGCCCTTGTTGTTTCAAGTCCAGCTACAACCTACAGCCTGACTCAGTTCTTACATAATGTTGTAAAACATTTCTAAGAGTCTCCCTCTTAATCATTCAGCAAGAAGTGCTTCTTATCCCATACTTACAGGGCATAACTGGGCAGCACAAGAGAGTTATGCCAACTAACAATGTTTAGTGAGGGCAGGGCTCCAGCTTTTCATCAAGAAAAAGCTTTTAAATAACAAGTCCCCTTCTGCTGCAACTGGCAAGCTAAGCTTGAAATTTATCTCCCCACCCTTCCCTCTGCAGCAGTCAGCATGTAACATTACAGAGAAAATAAAAAATAGAGCAACTTCAAAGAGGTTTCTTTTTTTTTTAAATTTAAATTAAGACACAACTATTGCAGCTGTTTTAACAATAATCATCAGGAACGAAAAACAAAGGCTTTTAAGCTCATTTTACATTTTATTCTTGCTGGAGATACACAACAGGGAATCTGTGGCAGCCAAAGTTTGCAGAGATTTAGATGACCCATTTAACTTCTCTAACGAATTCAGGCAGAGCTGCAAACTTTCTAAGGTTTTTAACTGACAAACACCGAGAAAGTCAACATGAAATTGAAAGACAGCTCATGCTTGGAATGCAGTGATTCTAAGTCAGTTCAGGAAACCAATTTTTACAGCTTTTAAATTACTGAAGTATGGAAGAGCACCTTTAAGATGCAGGTGTTTCAAACCTCTCTCTTTGGTGGGGACTACAGCAGAGAAAAAACAGAACAGAACAGAACATACTAGCTTGCCTTAATAATCTCCTTTACAACTGTCTTTCTTGGTGAAGTCACTGCTAACAAGCTCTAAAGAGGAGAGAACTGGGTCCTTTACCGTAGTGCCCAGTGACAGGAAAATGAGCACAAATGAAAAAAATAGGAAATTATATCTGACCACTTTAAAAAAAAAAAAGTGAGTGTGGTCAAACAGTGGAACAGGCTGTCCAGAGAGATTCTGGATCTCTCCAGAAGATACTCAAAAGCCATCCAGACGTGGTCCTGTAGCTGACCTTGCTTGTGCACTACTGAAGATATAATGTAGATCCCCTGCACTAGGCTACAATTATTGGAATTGTGCTTATTTACATTGCTTGAAAACTGGTTCCTTACACTGGAAGATTATGGGGTTTTGGTGGAACTTTCCAAAGTTTCAGTAGGTTTCCAGATCTACACACATTAGCAATATTGATGTCCCAAAGTGTTGTTCTAAAGAATATTTGATCTATACCTCGATTAAGCAGTTCTCCCATAGAGTGTTATCCAAGACTTGTTATGAGATCTTCAAGGCTGTTTGAAGGTCCTGTAATTTGCCTGAATTCTATTCCTAACCGAGAGGGCATAGTCTAGACTTTTCTGGGGCAGTATTGACATGACTGGAAAGTTCTAAGGCTCCTACAAGTTGACTACCATAATACACAGCAACAGAAGGCAGCACAGTGGCCTTTAATAAAATCACCTAAACCAAGCTCTGTCAAAATTAATGTGCAACCTTTATTTATTGTAGCAAGAATAAGGAGCCACTTCCTCCTTCACTATGGTGGAATTTCTTTGATGTTCCTGGGGCTCTAGTATATCTGTGCATTGCTCTTGCAAACCATGCAGAACAGATCACTCTTACATTTGCTAGAGAAAGATGTTATAGACTGTAAGTACGCCTTTAGGAAGTCTTGAGTTCAGTATACATTTTAGAATTCAGATCTGGTATGAGGACTCAAGTAAAGCATGCAATCCCACTTGTATGTCTAGACCTATCTGTCAGCAATACTGTTCTTACACATCTGCAAAGAGACAGCAAAGTAAGTTCTTGACTTCCTAGCATCAAGAGGGAAGGGATGGAAGTGATGGGGAAAACAGACAGAGAAACAGAGATTCATTACAGAGGGAGGAATAATACATCAAGTTAGCCTCTTTTCAAGAAACGCAGCCTGTAAGTGTGGCTATACATCTATGCATCTTAGCCCATCGATCTGCCGTAACGCTGTGCTTACACTGTCTGAGAACTGGTTCCATTGTTTTGCTTCATCAGATACACGACAAATTGGAAAAGCTCAAACAAGGAAAGCACTGAGTAAAGCCCAGGATATATCTATTTCAGACCACATTTCCCCATTTCCTCCTAAAGCAAGCACTAGAGAAAAAAAAAAAGTTGGACTCGTACCTCATAGTGGTGGATGTGCCACACGTTTTATGTGACTACATGAAGAAGTTAGGCCAGAAGTAAATTTTCAGAACAAGATGCCCAAGGAAAATCAATATCGCAGTAACAGCTAGTATTAAGAAAGATTTCTCAAGATTACCATCTTGTTCAGATTACAGTACATGCCTTTTACCTATATATACTTAAAATGCACTTTTTAATGACGCAAGACTTTGAAGATTTCACTGTACTGTAAACTTCATTTGCAGGAGATGCAAAAGAAGGAGCCAAAGCAACTAGAAATAAATGCAACGATAACAAGCACTAAGATTTTCAAGGCACCCCTTTTCCTATAACGATTAGAGTAAAAACGACAGTTTAAAAAACCAAACAAACCCCCAAATCTCCCGCAAATCTCTGCGCCACAAAAAACCAACCTTCTGAGAAGCATAAGCTGGATGCTTCTGGAGCCTATCTGTTTTTCTGGAGGTGG
This sequence comes from Steatornis caripensis, assembly GCA_013398225.1. Lineage (NCBI taxonomy): Eukaryota > Metazoa > Chordata > Aves > Caprimulgiformes > Steatornithidae > Steatornis > Steatornis caripensis. The sequence continues at coordinate 49,636 of VZSC01018857.1, forward strand.
GTCAACAGGACATTGCCTTAGTTCTGTTTCCAGTTAACGGATATTTTTAGGCTATTCTCACCTCTTGCCTAGTATTTGCTGAAAAGAACATGCAGCTGCAGTAATAGCTTATTATTTGTCTCCCAAAGCTCCTCAAACCCTGACAGAAAAAAATTGAATATGTTAAGTTCTGTTCTATACAGTCATTTTGAGTTTATTACAAACCATCTTTTATGGTTTATATATGACTATATTAATAATATATAGCAAACAAAAATTCTTTATATGTTCTGCTTATATCTAATAGTTTTCCACTTGACTCAAGGACCAGTCCTTAAGTAACACCTGCTTGTGCATAGGAATAAGACGTCTTCAAAACACAGGCAAAGCAAGGGCCCAAACCCATCATTACAGCTGAGTACAGTTTGTATTACTGCGGGTAGTCCCATTACACCACTGGTGAGGTTTGGCACAACTGAGCCTTCCAGAACAAAGGCAGACAATGAATCAAACAGAATAGAAAAGATCCTCTCTAACAGGCTTAAAACTTTAACAGCACAAACCAAATCGTTGTCTTCAAACTGCGCCTCATACAGCCCGTGCTCAGTCTCCAGCACACTGCACAAGAGCTCAGCATAACCTCTTCCTCAGCCATTGCTCAAAAAAGAAGAGGAATGCAAACACACTTACCTGAATATCCGTGGGCTACACAGCTACTAGCACAGGCTGGATCCCCTTTATACAGCAGGCCTTCCAGTGCTCCCTGTTTCCAACGTTCAAGTAAAGAAGAACTGTTTATGCCACTGCACTGATAAAAATCACCTCAGAAGGGGCCCAGAGCTGCCCTCATAGCTCATAAATTATATCGCTTTACTCCGCTTGGCACAGGCTTGAACCCTGTTATAATTTAGGTTAAAAGACAACACAAAGTTTCTGCCTTTTCAGAGCCCTTCGGCACTTTTGCTGCTGAACCACAGGCTCTGGTCAGGCCTCTACAGGTGTTCTTAATTAGGAGAGAATCCACGTAAGGTACCAGCCTTAAAGATATAGGTCTTTTAAGCACAAGCCTTCAAAACTCAGCCATATCATACCGTCATCTTCACTGAGTTATACTTACAAAGAGCACAGATAAAATAGTGTTTAATCAGAACTGCTGTTTCCCTTTGCAAGCAAAAGATCACAAAATAGCTATCCTGCAGTAGGAAAGCGCTGCATTATCTCATCCTAGTCTGAATGCCTAGTTGATTCACCTTCCTGCCTTTGACTTGCTTTAACACTTAGATTTAAAATGTACTTCTGTCCTTGGAGGCAAGAGCAGTGTATGAAAACCAGCACAGACACTTCTTGAAGAATTTGATTATCTTTGCGAACACATCAACTGGCCTCTTTTCAAGAGAAGACAATGACTTTAATAGTAAAGACTTCACAGAGACAGTGTGAATTTGTGCACAGAAATAAATATACAGCTGTGGCCTGGGTGATCATTAATGGTATATAGCCTGTGAAGATATATGGAAGTAACATCCTTCGTTTTGAAAGAGCCAGAGGAAGAAAAGATGCAAGCAATCAAGCCACACAGTGTCATGAAATACATTAGACCCTTTCTTAATGCTGGTTAAAATGAGGCAGGCTTACAAAAGCATTGCCAGTGATATACTCCAGAGGGTTCTTCCGGGCAAGTGTCCTGTGTTTCCAAGCACCGAACTTCCAGTGCAGTCTAGGAAGGGGTCTACCACATGAAGCAACTAGCACGACAGAGACTGTAGAGATCTGTCTTCTCAAAGGTTATAAAATGCTGTCAGTGAAGCATTTTCCTGTTCCCCGAATTATGAACAGCAGGGCTGTTCTGTGGCTGAGCGGGCTGGACCTTCACTTCTGTTTGTCAAAGGAGTGAGGATCATTTTTAGCCTGTGGAAGTTCCATGTCAGGCTCTCTGCAGTGAGGCTGTGCTCCTCAACGGTCCTGCCTTGAACCACTCCGAAGCTGTTGCACTGTTTCAGGACTCTTCAGATCGCTAACTCCAGAACATAAACTTCAGAAAGATTTCAGGACAGAAGGGGCCAGAGCAGGGTTTCACCTATGCAAAAGCAGCATAAGGTTGCTAGAAATGGCTCTAGGCCTATGCTTCTGTATTTGGGGTGCCATTTTAGTACCTAGAGCATCTCTGAAAGTTGAGGGGTAACACAAGGCTGCCTTTGTCCTCCGTAAGTATTCGACTGTGCCATCTAAATCACAGTTTTGGGAGGCACAAAGAAAGAGGGAATATTCATGCTGCTCCATTTGAACCTAATTTAGATGTTATTCTTAACCATGTCCTATAACCCTGTTGCCCACCCTCTGCCAGTGTTTATAGACAGCCTAAGAACACTGGCCTCTGCATTTGGGCTTCTCATCAAGATGTCTAAAGTATGTGAATAACATTATAGAATCCACATCTGAGCTGTAAGGAAATTTGGATCACCCGATTAAGCCCCAAAATACAGTTACACAATTTCTGTAGCATAGATAAGCAGACCTAAACATGAAGTGCAATCATAGGGAAAGTCTTCCCAGAGAGAATCTCTGGGTTAGATTTTGATCTGATTGATCTTATGCTAATACAAATTAATTTTCAGATTAATTTAAAAAGGGTGGGTTTAATGTCTCAGTATTCCCACACATACTTGGCTATTTTCAAAACTACCCAGGCTACATTTTCATTGATTACAGGGACCAAACACTAGTCTGCATATCCTCGATCCTAGATGTACAGCGGCTGTTTTTCAGGACCTCTGCTGTAACAGCAGCCTGAGCTGAAGCTGCCCAGAACTCTCTCTGCCCTGCAGCACAAGTTCATCTCTGGGAAGGAATTTTTTATCTTCCTGATACTGGCTGGTGGATGTTGTAAGAGAGAACATATGGAATATATGGTGAATAGCATGCGCATCAGACTGTGCTTCAATAGGTGGATTTTTGGCAGCAGGTACTTAGGCTTTCCTACAGGATGCATTTGACTGTGAGTGTACAGTCAGAATGTGGGTTCAAGGGAGGTTTGGGTCTGAGGATGAACTGGTGCATATCCCAGTTGGTGTCCCATACATGTCAGTACTATAACATAATGATATTTTGATTCAGTGGGTGTTGTTTCTGAGGGCTTCTAAATAGTTGCTGAACCTTCGTCACCGTCTTTTATTCCAGAAGCCTTCAGTGTTCCCAGCCTCCAGTTTATAGCCAATAGGGTATAAACATTGACTCTGTAAGTTTGCAAGGAAACACTGTGGGAAAAAGATTGTTGGGAGACACTGACTTCGAACTTCACATTTGTGCCATTTCCTCCTAACCTTGTATAAAAAATAATCACTCAAATTCTGCATTCAGTCAGATTCTTGTAAGTGGAACTTTTCTAGCTTTATACAGATGTAACTGAGGAGAGAATTGAGTTCAAGGCAGTGTCATGCAAAATTAAGTGATATTTGGTCATATTAGTTCAGTTGCTTCAACTTGCCTGTTGGGACCTCATTCAGAGGAGAATAGATAAGATACTGTAGTGGTTTAACCCCAGCCAGCAGCTCAGCCCCACACAGCCGCTTCTCGCTCCCTGCCCCCAGTTGAGATAGGGAGAGAATCAGAAGGGTAAAAGTGAGAAAACTCGTGTGTTAAGACAGTTTAATAGGTAAAGCAAAAGCTGCACAGGTAAGCAAAGCAAGACAAGGAATCCATTCACTCCTTGCCGTCAGCAGGCAGGTGTTCGGCGAGCTCCAGGAAAGCAGGGCTCCATCACACATAACTGTTACTTGGCAAGACAGACACCATCACTCCGAACATCCCTCCAATTATTCTTCTTCTGCCAGCGTTACTTGCTGAGCACGACATCATATGGTACAGAATATCCCTGTGGTCAGCTGGGGTCAGCTGTCCTGGCTGTGCCCCCTCCCAACTCCTTGTGCATGCCCAGCCTACTCGCTGGCGGGGCAGTGTGAGAAGCAGAAAAGGCCTTGACTGTGTAAGCCCTGCTCAGCAGTAACTAAAACATCCNTATTCTTCTTCTGCCAGCATCACTTGCTGAGCACGACATCATATGGTACAGAATATCCCTGTGGTCAGCTGGGGTCAGCTGTCCTGGCTGTGCCCCCTCCCAGCTCCTTGTGCATGCCCAGCCTACTCGCTGGCGGGGCAGTGTGAGAAGCAGAAAAGGCCTTGACTGTGTAAGCCCTGCTCAGCAGTAACTAAAACATCCCTGTATTCTCAACACTGTTTTCAGCGCAAATCCGAAATGTAGCACCATACCAGCTACTATGAAGAAAATTAACTGTATCCCAGCCAAAAGCAGCACAGGTACCTGCTACAGCCTTCATGGATATTTCTAGGTGGAGGAGATCTGGGGACGGTCAGGAGAAGAGATGGCTAAATAGGTACAATGAATATAGTGTTTCAGTCCACCTTCGGGGCTACTCTGAGCCTTGCACAGCTCTGAGAAAATGGTAGGATTACTTTCCACATCTACAATGTCTTTCCATCATCAGCTTTCTGAATCTGCAATTATTCTTGTGGCAGTTGTTTAACTCTCATCTGTCCCATTCCATCTATGAAGAGATAATTTTTTCATTTTACACAAAGTAAATGACAGGTTAAGCTAAACTTCTAAAAACAGTGATTGCATTCATCACTGGGTTCTGACTGTTCAGAGTACGAAAAAAGGCAGTCTTGAGTACAACAGTTATAAAAACGTAAAATCATTGTTTCTTACCTTATTTGGCCTGAAACTGATCTCTTTTCCGAATAGTCAGTTCTTAGTGCAAAAATGTTGTGAATGCATTCTGGGAAATCCTGATTTACTCTCTGCATTATGTAATTCTAACAACACTGTCCTTTACTTTTTACAAGAAATCCATTTTTTTTTGAGTCATGATATGGATATAAAAAAAAATTTGAGAATCAACCCTCATGGGCAGCACATGAGTATCTCACCAGAGGGAAAGAATGCCTAAATTAGGCACAGAGGGCAATAGTGAACAGAACGATTCTATCTCCACTGAATTCAGAGGTGCCTTGAATGGACTTGCTGGCTTATCAGCATCACCAGCTGAATTACGAACCTACAGTGGAAGTGGGACTACTTCCCACTGTCTCTTCTGGAAGTGTATTTCTAGTTCTGGATGTCTAGAAAGTCCTCAGCATCACCTCAACAACTAGTGCCAAATTGCCATTAATTTCTGAAAAGTTCTAATATGAGAAGCAATTACAGAAAATAAGATTCTTGGCTGAGAGAAACTGATGATATCATTAAAAAAAAGATCTGGCAAAGCAACAGTGGTAACGATGAAAAGTAAATAAGCACAGGAGATAATACAAAGATGCTGAGCTGGGCAGGAAATTATTTCTAATATGAACTAAGTGTCTTATAATACTCATTCCACCGAAATGGATGCATCTAAATTGCTGTTTAGGTGCCCTTATTCATTGCTGTTTACAGCATATTAGTTTAAATGCAAAGTTCATTTAATTCTGGCTAGGTCAGTAATTGTGCTAATGAACAAGGTGTACCCTCAACCATTTGCTTTAAGATGAATAAATGCTCATTTACAAAATAAAATGGATTTCTTTTTGTAATTTCATAGAGGCATACAAAACAAAAGTGCTGATCCTGTGCAGGCTCAAGTAAAAAGTTAGATGCCGTGAAAGTTTACCTTAAAGACAAGAGTTTCTCGTGGACTATAAAATCCATGACTGCCATGAAACAAGACCCTGCTTAATATTCATGCACTATAATTCTCAGCAATAAAAGTTACAGAAGAAGCAAATTTATTATTATTTGATTAACTAGTTAATTGAGTTAGAAATAATTTAGATAGTTTCCTTTTCCCCACTGGTAAATTCTTGATACAGAAAAATTACTTTAGTACAAATTATTTATAAATAGTTTTTATAAGAACCTTCATATTTTCAATGAGTGTTTCTACTTTGAATTGCTGTACAATTAATAATTATGAATTTAATCCCATAGTAAGAATGTCACATGTATAAACAATTACTTAATTCACTATAAAATAGATGAGGAAGCTGGTTAGGAGTATGATAGTTCAGCTTTGTAAAATGGTTGTCTTCTTCTTCTTGCCTTCTCAAATAGGGGAATGGCTGTTTGATTTTTTAATTTTTAAAAAAACTAAATATCTTCAAGATCTTTTCTAATACAACCCAAAGTCAAAGAATTCTTCTTTAAATCTGCTAGCTCATAATATCATACAATCCATTTTCGTCCATTCTTGAAGAGCCTGATTCAAAGCTTTGAAACGAATGCCAGTATGCTTCTTCATTATTTCATAATAAATCTCAGCATGATCAGTGAGTTCTGTGAGACACTTCTGTGTCTTCTGCATCCTCTGTAGAGAGTGCACTGGAAGCCAGTTCGACATATAATTTGGGGCATGGCATGACAAATTAATGCAGAGGACAAAACCATGGAAATGAAGCTTAACTGATGCATGAAAAAGGTGGGAGTGGATTTAGAAGTGGTCTTGTTTTGTAAAAGGACTTCCATTTAATGGCATCGGTGCCAATGTGCTTACTGACTAATGTGAACACTAACATGGGTGCTTCTCAAAAGCAGAAATGGGGAATGAGAGAAAGGTCTTCCAAACCCATTCTGTCAGATTTCTATCTGATGAAATGGTACATATATCTCTGAAAGAGTATGCTATATTTATAACTGTAATAAAAGTTCTTTCCATTTCATAAAAAAGAAGAAAAATGTTTTTTAAGTTAGGGCTTTGTCCAGTAATGCAGAAGATCTCTGTTCTGTTTTTAGCAGTGACACATACTTTAAAGGTGCGCTAGCAAGCCAGCAAGTTATTTATTACCTGTGTCAATCCCCCAGCTGTAAAATATGTTTAGTAATGCAGCCAAAGCAGCAAAATGCCACATTATCAGTATCTATTTTCTGATCATGATGATGGAAAGAAACAGGAAGAGAAATGAATAGTGATTTGCAAGTAAAAATTGAAAGAAAGTAAGTAGCTGGGGACAGTAAAGTGGAAAAGGACAAGCGATTGGAGAAAAGGATATGAAGGAAGAGAAATATGAAGCAAAAAGGAACAAGAAGCAGATGGGAAACAACCTGGTAAAGAAAGGAAATTGGAAGAGATACTAATGTACGGTAAAAGTATGAATTCTCATTAAATACACAACTATAATGCAAAGGAATACTCTCACAAAGCTTGTTTTGGCCAGATGCCTATGTTGCAGAGTCCCATAAAACTCAGTTAAGTTATATCTCCATTTTAAGGTCAGAAGGGCTCACCTAGTATGACTTCTATTCTGTATGCAGTGCATTTCACCCAGTTTTCACTGCAGTGAGCACAGTAACTCTGTAACAAAAGGAAATTGCTGGCATTTACCTCCCCCCCCCCATTTTAAAAATGTACATTTTCCCCATATTCTCTGTGCCCTCTTGGACTATCCAAACCCTCAATTTATTGAAGGCACTAAGTATAGGCTCTTCTTTTATGTGGGCAGAGATCAGTCAACGTATTCTTAGAAGAGCTGCCAAGAACTAAACTGTCTTTGAGAATGACTTGCTACAGTTTTCATTTTAAGCGCAAACCCTTTGTAGATGTTATTTTCCTCCTTTAACACAAGCGTTCAGCGATAACCTGTGAATCCAATTACAACGTATTACTCAGAAGTTTTCAGTTTTGTTAACTTCTTTATAACCAACAAAAATGTTCCCTTTAGAATGTGAAATACCTTTTAATTTATGAATTCATTTGAAGAGATGCCATCATTCCACTTACTACCCATGTGTACTTAGTACTTTTCAATTCATAGACTTCACCAGTGAGCCTCAAAGACTTTTTTCCTTCCCTGCACATAATAGCATTTCCGACCTTCCTTTCTGTCCTAAACAGAAAAGTGAAGTCATTGCCAGTGTTTAGGCTCTAGGCAGTTTTTGGCCCCAAGTGTTTTTCTCACAGTTGTTTCCTTCCCCTGCTGAAGATGCAGTGATTCTATCCGCGATCTGCTGACATGTCGGTGCCTGCGCACGTAGGAGCCTCTGCTCGTCAGTGAGGCTCTGCCTGGGCACTAAGTACAGGAGTGTTGGTTACAGTGTGAGTTCAGATTGAACTCAGTGCCACAGGGACTGTGTTTCTTCTCCTGCATAACCATCTTAAGCAAAGGTTGTCCCATCATCCTAGGATTTTTATCGTTATTTAGTCCTGAGACTTCTTAAAGTCCAAAGAAGAGAATTCACCAGCGGCTAAGAGTACTGAGTCCTCAGTTTATTTTGGTACATAGAGCCAACTTTGAGGTTTGGACATGAGCCTTCTTCCCTTGAGTTTGCTTTCCATTTGGTAAATTTTGCTTTTGCTCCTTTTGCTACTTCAGCAGCAGAAGCCAGGGCAGTTTTTTCGTATAGTCTGCTTGGAAAAAATCTCATGAAATCACCCCCAAAAATTAACTTATTTTGGTTAAAATTATACAAGTAAATTAATTACTTGTCACTAGACAATCAAGTTTTGGCATGTTTGCGTTGACACCGGTGGCTCTGATATTCTGACTTATCATGTTCCAGGCCAGCTGGAGTGAAGAGTATGTTTTATTAATTGAATTCTGCTCCAGTTTGGTGGATCACAATAAAAGAGAAAAATCCTCATAGGCATCTAGAAGATCAAATCTGTAACTTTTCTGCTTATGTTCCACTGAGGATGCTGAAGGACATTCTGAGCTAGAAAGATCAAATAAGAGGTTACAAATCGTGCAAACTGACTACTGCTAATCAGCGCTCCACTGATTTCCAAAGGGCATGCATTAAGTGTTTAACAGATATTCCATTCAGAGCATTTTTCTGGTGTAAAAATGACTGGTTTGTTTGTTAAATTTTTCAGCTGTTAGGTGGATCTTTATAATCTGCGCTCCCTAGTGCCTGAAACCTGTGTTGGGACTTGCATTCATTCTCATATCCAAAATGATGTAATGAGAAAACAGCTAATGTGCTTAGTCCATTAGGGAATTAACATGGAAAGTCTTGGAACACATATTTTTCTAATTAGCACCTTTGCTGACAAAAGCTATTTGTGTTTTGGTGGCAAGCTGCATCCTTATATTTTATTTGCAGATGAGACTGCATATAAGTACACTTAGAGCTGAAACACATCTGATATTGAGCAACTTTCCTATCCTTTGGAAATACCTAAAGAGCATGACTGAGGAGAAATTGCTTGGGTATGGATACCAATCTTCAAGGTTAAATCTCAACTACAAGGATAATTTATACCATTTTTTACGAGACTGTGTTGTATGTCATTGCTTCTTTTGCAGGGTAATGTGATGGAGCACAATGCTGCTGCTGAAGTTGAGATATCCCTTAAGTGTCTACTGTATCCATTAGGCTCTGAAAATTGCAAATCACTGACTACATGAATTACTCTGGAACAGTTTAGCATGTGTGTGGAGTTTTCACTATCAAGAAGCCCTGGCAATTCCACATTAGAAAGTAATTTTCCATATGGCTTACTGGGAATTTAGGCACATAAACAGATACTCAACAGTGATATTTAATGCAGTGTATTGAACAGGTTTACAGATTAGGGACATAATTTTCAGGGCTTTGTCAGTTTATGTCTGAACACACTGATTATATGCCTGGGAATTTGACTTTTCCCCTTGTATTTTATTTTCCTTTGTTCTCCGTTTTGATGATAAAAGGTAAGTGCAAAGGTAGGATTGTGCTGATACAGTGGAAACATACTTCAATGTACTTCATAGACAGAACCTCTGCGATCATCTTGTCTTGCTGCAGATGTTTTACATTAAGCTTCTTACTACACAGTCTGCACAAAATACACGAGCAGATACCATAATATGTTGCATTGAAAATTGATATGGAATAGAAGCTGATGTGAAATTACAATGAGCAATTTAAGTGCAGACACGGCAATATCTAGTTGTTTGCACTTAAGTGTTTATGAGCAGTATAGTAACTAAACACAACAAGGACCTGCTCCATAACCAGGTCCACTGGGTGCCTTAAGAGTATATAAATATAAATAGCAGCATATGGGGTATGGGCTCATTTGTAGTCTACTCTCAACAGTTTTGAAACATCTTTCTTTTGATAGAAGGAAAACAACCAAAGACAGTAAGTATGTGATAGAGTGCAAATCTGTCACAGCCAAGGAATAAACAGCCATAGTGTAGTCTGTTCTGTACCTCCTCCAAAAGGAGAGAGGGGGAGGGCCTGCTTTGGATTTGCAGCCATGTACATAATTCATGTTCAAAGTCCTCAAGGAAGCACAGGCTGTCAGCACAGAGCATGATAAGGAGTGGTTTTGTTCTGCAGTAAGAGGGAGACCTTGTAACTGCTGTAACCAGTGTCTCACCACACTTGGTATCCAAGTAATACCTTTTGCCGGGAGGAGAAATGTCCTTCCTTACTGCAGACTGTGGACCACAGCTGTGCTTAACATCGTATTGTATCAATATACCTATCCACCATATAAAAGAACAGCTCTAGCTGTCCATGGATCCTCCAGTTTATTGATGTGCCTCTCAAATAGTTCCTGAACGGGTGCTGTCTCAACCATCCCCTAGTTCCAGAGCCCAGATATAAAAGAATAGGACTATATTATCTGTGAGATCTGAGCCCATGCTTTCCAGGGTCCTGGAGCAACCTGGCAGGACAGAATGCTTCTGATCCGCTTGATGCCTCCTGAGTTTGGTGCTCAGTGAGGAAAGCTATCCAACTGACAGGGCACAGCAGCACCGTTGGTGACATGACCCCTGGGGAATTGCCTGGCATGTCACATCGGGGGCTTTTGTCTTGTTTTTGGCATCCAGAATTTGGCCTTCAATAATTACTCAATCCTGGTTTGGAAATTCGTTGTCCCTGTGCCAAGCCCCCCAACCCCAAGCAGATTTTCTGTTTCCTTTTCCCAATCCTGCTTTTCTTTGGTTTTGTTTTTGGGGAGTTTTTTAGTACTTTTAAATAAATTTGGCACTTGAAGTTCATCTTTTTTCATGATTGGCAATATTTCTCTGGTTAATGAAGGCCATGACTAAGGTTCCAGGATTAGGTATTGTTAAAAGCTGCTGTACCAAGTTCCTCCTAAATCATTTCCGTAAATCAACCAGCAGATTTTTCTTCTAGTGTTTGTCATGCTAACATGATTTCAATTCAGAAAGGAAGACAAATGTTACTAGGGCTCAATGAAGCAAATGCAGGAAAGGATCATTTAACATAACACTGATAAAACTGGTAATAGGTTACATGAAATTTCTTGTTTGAGTTATGCAAATGTCTTAAGTTTCTGTATTTATGACATTTTCTTTTGATTCTGTATTTATCACATTTTCTTTTGAATCATAAAGTTTGATGTGTTAATTTTATGGGTAAACAGATTTCTGTTGTTTTTCCGACTTACTGTAAGCTGCCTCGAAAAGGAAATACTTCTTTTAAGTATAAATTTTGCAGCCTGATTATGAACTAAGAGTACTTTTACACACAGCTCTTAATAACAGTGAGAGAATTTTGAAGAGATCTGAACATTAAAGGGTAACCGAATAATACTGTGGTAACTTGTAAACCTTGATGTAAGCACAAACTAATAACGGGGTCTTCACCTAAGATTCCTAATAAAGACTGGTGACATAGCATCTCATTTCAGTGACTAATATCACCCAGTCTCATCAGTGACTTGGCTCATCCAAACGAGGTCTATGCTTAGATGTCAGTGGATACGGGCTCAGACTTTAAAGGGAATGCATACATAAACATATTATAAAAGCCTGAGGTTCCTTTTTAATTTTTATACGAATACCTCAATGACCAACATTATTAATTCCTTTTATTCTTTTTTTGGGGGGGGAGGGACAGGGGGAGGAGTAACAGATCAAAGTATAACTAGTGGGAGAAAAGGATTTCCATCATATGAAACTTTTAAAGGTTTCTATCTCCCTTTTGGATATGAACTAGGGTGAAAAGTTAAGGTTTAGATTTTCTGTGTCTGAAATGCTGTTCTGAAAATGCTCTCAAGCTTGAAATATCTCATTTAAGAAGCTGTAATGCCTTTTTTTACTTTGACTCTGTCTTAATATAAAGTATATTTCAACTTTTTATTTTACTCTACTAAATCCCAGGAGTTGGTCTGTATCAAGAGAGATGTGAGTATACACTTGGAATAGTACTTTATGGTTTCTCATATGATAGATCTGGCTTTGTCAGTAGCAACTAGTGCTGTCACATTCTAGTTAAGCAGACAAAGAGAAACATAAAGACACTCCTCACAGCAGCAAGACGTTATTTTGGTGTTTGTGAAATACCTCATCCTGGGTGCAATTTTTTAGAGGGGCCATACAACAGTCAATTGACACTGCTCCTTCCCCACATCAGACATGACACCTAATCTGCCATGAAGCAGCCTGAAAAAGTCCATGCATATTACGGGGCAGGATGTAGATGCTGCTCTTTCATGGAAAGATTTATGCTGAGAGAGCTCACTTAGATACCTTTGAAGAAACGCAGCTGGAAAAACAAGGCCTATGGAGGAATTCTTGAATTTCTTCCAGAAACAAAGTGACTCAGACGGATAATCTGCACATTCCTACCATGGCAGGAAAACGCATAAATATGTCCCAGCAGTAATTCCCTCTGCCAGCTTTACGTAATTTTTCCTTACATCCAGATTCATAGGTGACATTGTTAAACAGGCACAAACCTCTGATCTTTCTCAGAGTCTAAAGATTTCCAACTCCTAGGAATGCTGCAAAAGTTATTAAATACTGTACTGAAAAGGTTCTGCAAATCAAAGGATTTTGAGGCTTTATTGAATTTTCAAGCTGTTGTCTTCCTTCCTTATTTGCACAGTATCCTTTCTAATTGTCTTTCTTCTTCTGCAAAAATTCAAATTCAAAGCAGGTATTTTCAGTCTCATCCAGCCTTAGTTGTTCCCCTGTTAATATCTATGCAAAGTATTAATTACTAAATTGAACTTGCAAACATTTAAAAAATTGTTCCCTTCTCCCTTTGAAAGCATTTCTTTCACAGTACAATTTCATTCAAAGCACTGAATCATCTCAGGATACCAGCATCCTTTTTTTTCCTCAAGCCCCAACCGACACACTAAATCTTATGCTCTCCGCTCTCACTTTTTCCTGCTCTGTGGAGCAGTCAGGCTGAGGATCCTCTGCAGTCCTCTGGGATTAAGGAAGGTGATCTGGGAAGAAGCTGCAGAAGGAACACATGTACAACTAGCGGGGGGGAAGACTGTTTTGGGAATAGAAGAATTAATTGGTGGATGTTGTGGGTGTGTGGAAATTTAGGTCACCCTCATTTTTCAAACTATTTTAAGATCAGATAAGTACTCACAAACCAGTAGTGGAATAGGCCAGAGAATATTGATGGGGCTTTTTGAAAAGCCATAGACATCTGGACAAGTGGGAGTGCTCACAGGATGTGAGCTGAACAAGGAGGAGCTCATCACAGGAGGAGCTCAACAAGGTTTTTGCTGGATATCCTACCATATAAGCACTTTACTCTGTGCATTTTCTGATCAATCACAAAATCTCATTCAGCTGACTTCCAAGGCCAATTGACTCGGGCAGTATCCTTTGCTCCTTAAACCACAAGCAGAGACTCTCCCTGTCCCTCTCCAATGGAAATTCTTCTCCAGGAAATGTCGTCTGATGTAAATCATACCAAGGTGCCACTAGGTTCACTTGCTTGCTAGACGTTAAGTATTTCTCTGGATTCGATTTGTTCCTTATAATGGCAATTATTTTTGTTATGCAAAACCCCTGTCTGCTTTTTCTCACTGAAATGTAGAAACATGACCACTGCTGTATCTTACTGGATTATTGTCTCCGTTTTCGTTTTTCTTCTTTCTTAATGCTGTCTCGACAGCCAGTGAATTTTCTTTTCCTCCCTTCTGAGAAGCCACACAAAAGGGTAGAAGCACATTAGATAACTTCAGGGATAGTAAAGTAGAAATATTTTTAGCATAAGGGAACAAAAAAGTAGTTTATTTCATTTAAGATCCATGAATGGCCTTAGCTTTGAGATAGGCTGATGGCATGTCTGCCACATTCAGGACAGACACTTCAAAGTGCAGAGACATTCTACAGCAGTTCAAGGAATTTCCCCATCTGCAATTACTGCTGCAGAGGAAACACACAGTACAGCATTGCAGAAAATCTAGGTGGGATGTTTAACAAACCTTCTAAATTTACGAAGTAGGGGAATTATATTAGGAGTGTGGTCTATTTACTTTAACACAATCATTCATTGGGATAAGAGAAGCAGAATTTGCTCTATAAGTTTGCAATTGTTGAAATTAATAACTGTGGCTCATCACTCTCTGCAGTACTATACCAATTTACTGTGCTCTTTTATCTCAATTACTTTCTGTGTGTGTCATATTTCTCTATTAAACTCCAGTAATTTTAACACTATGGTAATAACATTGACATACTGAGTATTATATGATGGGCTATTTTACATTAGTCTGACTGCCTTATTTATATTATAATTATTAGTGTCTATATAAATGTGATTCATTGAACTAATAAGGTTTTCAGACAGCTGCCGTAGCTCATTGATTTTATTCTCCTATGCAGGAATTTACCTTGCACTGGTAGTTGGATTTCCTATCACTTTTAATGCTGGCATTTGTAGATAAAGGCCTTCCACTCTAGCCCCATAGTAATGACACTTCATACCTCATTCTATCTTGATTCCATTAAGCTGGCAAAGCAAATGGGAAGTACCAAAGTTATATTTTCTCCACTGATCTGTTCTTTTGTTCAAAAGTACTTCCAAAAGCAACCGTCTCACTCATCCCTGCAGAAGTGATGACCAAAACATGATTTTTTGAGGTTAAGCAGTTAGCACTCTGAAATCTCATGTAGATTTTGTGTGGTATATTAGCCATGCAGTTCTCATCTGCGAGGAATTTGGGTAATGCCTTCTGAACGGCACAGTTGCTTAAGTCTTTCTGTACCTGCAGAGCTGAGTGAGTTCATGTCTCATGCACTGCTTACCCTGTCTGTCCTGGGGGACCCTAGCGTGCAATCAGTTCTACCACAATTTGAAACTCAGCTAAAAATGTGGTAAATGAAGATGAGACATAATCCAGAAAAAGGCACTACTGATTAAACTTGTCTTGTTTGAGGCTCCTAC
This sequence comes from Steatornis caripensis, assembly GCA_013398225.1. Classification (NCBI taxonomy): domain Eukaryota; kingdom Metazoa; phylum Chordata; class Aves; order Caprimulgiformes; family Steatornithidae; genus Steatornis; species Steatornis caripensis. The sequence goes on from VZSC01018857.1 coordinate 64,763, forward strand.
ATATAGTGGCATTTTAACAGATCCTTCAAACTACATCTAGCACACCACTAGCTTATAATATAAAAAAATATATAGATAGTCGATCTCAAGGTAATAAGATTGAGATAAGTAACACAAAACATTTACTTCAAAGAAATAAGTAATTATGGAATGTAAAAACCAGCTTACTCTCTTCATGGTTCCCCTCTTGTGCCCTGGTCTAAGACAACTTAGTTGTCAGCCATTTAATAGGAGGAGATCAAGATTTCTCCCTGGTGGAATGGGTTTGTTTCCAGTTGCTTTGCTTTCCAAGCAACTAAGATAAGAGGGATTTTACTCATCTCTCTTGTCATTTCTTAACTTTTGTTGACAGTAAGCTGTGTACAGCGCTGTGCGTTGGGATAACAGTATGTTATATTTTGTGCTGGCCCTTTGTTCTTGGCATGTATTGATTTCCTTTCTCCTAAGGTGACCTTCATACTCTGGCTGTGTTGAACATGAAGGGTATTATTTATTTCAAGCTCCTTCCTGACATGTTTAGGTAAGTCCTGCTGATGCTACAAGAAATTACAGAATAACCATGATGTCAGGAGACCCCAAATTGCAAATGGGACAGAGATTACAGTGCTGCGATAAAACACACTTTTGAAGTTTTTTGCTTTCCAGTGTCTGACTTGCGTTTCAGATATTGATTCCAGCTGCTGGAAACAATCATAAGCAGTGATACAACCATCTGGTGGGTAACACCTCTGTAAAACATGTATCTTTCTACAGTCACAAGAATTTATATAGGATAAAGGACTATGGAACGTGAGTGACGAACAGAATCTAGACCCATCAAAGGTCTGTGTTACATTTTTGCCCTTTTGTGGATGTGATATTCTGTCATTAGATGTACAAATTCCCTGTTCTGTTTACTGATGCAATACAGATGCATCAAAAGTACACTCCGTATTCCTTCTTCTAATAACCATGAGAGTAGAACCCATAGAGATGATCTTTGCACAGACAGTAACTGTTAAACTTTATTTTAGCAGAGCTTATGCCCTGCTATAGTAATATCTAGACACACAGCCTCATTATTAATGCAGAAAGTTCTGAAAGTAGGAGCAAACAGCAAGAAAAAATGGCTATCCAGGCAATTATTTTGCAGACCAGGGAATAATTGTGGCATACGTAGCTGATTTATCTCTGTTTCTTTTCTGAACATTAATGCAGTGCTTTGAGTATCTTCTCAGTGGAAAGAAAATGGACCAAATAAGAACTTGGTCAAAGAGGAGCCACTTGGAACTGGGATCCACGTCTGGAAGGCTATACTCTAGGCTTAAATAATTTGCATATTTACTGCAAAGTAGATGAGGTAGATGGTGGATAAAAGGTTCAAGTTTAGACTAAATTCAAAGTAATACAGATCCTCTTTTTCAGGCTGTAATTCAAGAATTTGTGTTGGTGGCTATGCAAGGTTTATAGAGCCGTTCCCAGACTACATTGGAAAGGAATGGGAAACAATATAGCTTCTCAAACATTAGTTTCTAGGTAGGAAATTGTCAGAGAAATTCAGTTAAATCAAAGAGAACCAAGATTTGACTCCTTTTTGTAGTGGCCCAGAGGGATATTAGGTACAGCTGTCACTGTATTAATATTACTAACAGAAGAATCTCAAAAATTTTGGAGAAGTATTTGAAAGGTCAGTAACCATGGAGCTGGTAAAAAACACCACAGGATATTAATCAGATTTCCAATGCTTCTTGCTACCATCTGGCCAGAAAATAGGTAAGATTCTCATGGAAATGCTGTCTAGTCCTGGGTCTCCTAGTCCTTGAAAAAGAAGCTGTAAGTTACTCAGTAGTTCAACTCAGTTTCTTCTAATTTTCCCAGCTGATTCAAACACAGTGGAATAAATTTATCCCTCTTGCAACTGAAGAGGTTTGCTGTACAATATAAACTGTCGTAAAGATCTTGAGCAGAGAATAAATAAACCACATCTGTAAAAAACCTAATGCTCCCCAAGGATCTCATCTTCCAAAATTTAAATATCCATTTATGAGTGAAGAGACTTTCTGTCATCGCAGAAATAAAACTACTCTCCTATTTTCAAAGTGCTATCTAGTTACTGTGCAATATGCAATCCATCCACGAGTAAATATCAGACTTTTACACCTAAACCTGCCATTTCTGGTGTCCTAAAAGCTGCTGCTCTCATAGCTTCTCAATTACTGCCTATCCTGAGCTATGAATCAAGAAAGGTGCACATTCCAGTTCTTCACAAGCTCAGATAAGGAAATCAATTTTACTTCATGAAAGATAAAACTATTGGACTGGAAGATTAATGAACGATTCCAGTCACTTTACAGCAGCAGAGTCTGTGACTGATCCCAAACCAGACAAAAGCCTTGTACTGCATCACAAATCTGGGATTCTGCACAAAGAGAAAGATTCTGTACAAAGGGAAAGATCCTGTACAATCAGGAAGGGAGATCGATACATAATTTGTGTGTACTGCAAAATTTTACAGTTCAATATAACTAGCAGTTGAAGCAGAAAAGGCCCAGAAATAGAAACAACCAGTCTCTATGGTCCTAGAGGATAAAAGCAGGAATGCTTGTCCAGTCCAAGGATGTTACTTGCTTCTCTTCCTTAGTCTTCCACAAGCACTAAGCTAAGCCATAAAACAACATTTGCCACATTTGAGCAAGAGAATTAAGTAGATCCTGTGATTACATCTGACACTTTTGTCTAAAATATTTTTCTGTGAAGATAAACTGTAATTATCTGCATAATTTAAAATATGTTGCCAACATAATTACATTGTGGACATTTTTCCAGTGTTGATATTGTCCTTCTGAACAAAATGATCTTTCAGGACTGTTCATTTAAATGACCATTTAAAACAAAATAATTTAAAGAAATGGATGTAAACAAGTAATTTAAATAAGCATTTCAAAAGAATGCTATTAAGTTGTCAGCTTCATGTTTAAAAATGTATATTAAAGCCAGGCCATCAGAGCAATGCAATTAAGATATGGATTGCAGATGCAGCATCTATAAATCACATTTCAGAAAAAACCCCTAAAGAATAGCCTTTAATTTGCAGTAGAAGCAAGCCCTACCTCTTGTTTGCCAGGGCTAATTTGGTTTGTTAGTGTTTACTTGAGTCTGAAATAAAGTATTCAGATCCAAATCCTAACTTCCCCACAATCGAGAGTATTGCTTTGTTCTTACGCTTTTTGTTTATTTGCTACATTAGTTTTCCTTTGAAGATTCCTCCTGCTAGACTCATATTATGAAGACAGTTTAGCCCTCTTTCACCTTCTTTCATCTCACAGGCAAAATTTGTGGCATCATCTTGAGGTACAAGCAAGCGTCTAGTTCATTGAGTACAGCATGCACTGAAAGACTTTAATTTGTGTAAGAGAATGTGTCTGAGAACACTATTCTCGTAAAAAAAAGCTGTAGTTTATTATGGGCATATCATACCTTTAAGTCATAACTGGGAATGAACTTTCATTTGGGTTCCTATAAAAAATAGGTTGATTCTGTTATTTCTGTGTATTAGTGTATCATGGGTCAGTTTTCTTTGTAGTGCTAAAAACTAAACTAGTGCATGGGCAACAACAAGGCAACAAGGGCAAGTGTAGGGTCCTGCACCTGGGGAGGAACAACCCCATGTGCCAGTACAGGCTGGGGGTTGACTTGCTGGAG